>JAVDBV010047867.1:0-37758 GCA_032619315.1 Piper longum
CGAGTCCGACGGTGAGCCAGGTAAAAATGGGGGTTTTGATTCTTTACAGTTGATGGTGTTCATGAAATCGCCGGTGCGGAGCTCGAAGATTGTGGATGAGGAGATTGATGCTTCGTCGGCGCCGTGCTGCCGTATCTGTCTCGAGTCCGACGGTGAGCCAGGTAAAAATGGGGGTTTTGATTCTTTACAGTTGATGGTGTTCATGAAATGTCTTTGAAGTTTTGATTTTTTATTTACCGTACTAGATTGCATTGTGGTATTAGTTGGTGGAGGTTGTCTGAAAAAAATATGGACTTTGGAAATTTGAGGTTTTATATAGATTAAGGTGATTGAGTGGAATGGCTGAATAGGATCCATTTTTGTGACATTCATTCGGGATAAGGCGGAAGAAGAAGAAGAAGACATAGTAATATGAGGAAAATCTTGCAGACAAATGTGAAAGGAGTCAAAATGGGGCTTTGAGTTGTTATTCATGAAATGTTATTGAAGCTTCGATTTTTTTTCCCCATAAAATTGCATTATGGTATGAGTGGATGGAGGATGTCTCAATAAATGTGATATGTTGCAATTTGAGGTTTGATATGGTGTAAAAGGTTATTGAGTGGAATGGTGGAATAGGATCCATGTTTGTGACTCAAATTCAGTATAAGGTGGAAGAAGAAGAAGATATAGTAATATATATAAAAATATCCTTGTGTATTTGAGCATGGATATGGTTTACGGTGATTGAGTAAAATGGCAGAATAGGATCCATACATGTGTGTTGTAATTTGGGATTAGGTGGAGGAAGAAGAAGTGACATAATAACATAGCAAGGAAAATTTTGTGTTGGGTGAGGGAACTTGCAAGACAAATGGGAATGGAGTAAATCATGTTAGATTAATTTCGGTTCATAACTTTGTTCAATTGTACTAACACTAAGGTGTTAGTTTTGTTTAAGCTCGATTGAATTCCTTGCATGGATCTTTGTTTCAATGACAAAAGTCGGTTATTTTCCAACTGGGGATTGCATCAAAGTGCTAATTGCCTGATACACGACAGTGCATGAAAAATATAATAAATGGTCACATTGAAGGTAGAATTGCATGATTTAACCTAATGTTAGATCATATTGAAAAAAATTCACCAGTTTAATGAGGCGTTGATTGTGTTCCTTTTTTATTGGATTAGGAGTTGAGGTATGAATTGAGTCCCACATTTTCGATTTGGCTTAAAGTTGATAGATTAGGTCCACCTTTGGCAAAAAATAAAGATCCATGCGAGGCCGGATTTCATTACATTTCTAGGCATATGTCTGGTATTTAGTAACTATCGATGTTTGCTAACTATTTCATTGGGAAATTATAAGTTGTATCTTTGCTTCTTTGATATCTGAAGTAGCAAATTCTAATGTGCAGAAGACATGCTTTTGTAGCTCAGAGGAGAGGAGTTGTGCTATTATTCCTATTTCTAGGTTTGCCAGGATAATAGTTGACTTGGAGTTGAGTTCAAAACTTATGTTACTTCTTTCATCTTGTAGAGGAAGAATTGATCTCTAACTTTATGTGTAAAGGCACACAGCAGTTTGTCCATCGTTCATGTCTTGATCACTGGTGCTCAGTGAAGGTATGATTTGTCTATGTTGACTTCATTACTCATATTTTTTACTCTGAAAAATACTCACACAAATTAGTGCTATTGTATCTTCCAGGAAGGATTTGCCTTCACTCATTGCACAACTTGTAAGGCACAATTTCATCCTCAAGTTCAGCCTCTTGAAGATAACTCGTGCAGGAAGATCAAATTCAGAATCTTTGTTGCACGAGATGTTCTACTTGTATTTTGGCTATACAAACCGTAAGGGATAACTTTGTTTATTATCTTTTGTGGTGGATGCTTACTTTGTAGTTTTTTTAATAAAGACCTATGTTTTAGTCTTGTTGGTATTAAATTCTGATCTCTATTTTTAGATTATATCCTACTGGATTTTTCAGGCTATTGCTTAATTGGGTGGCCTGGCATACCTTATGGACAAAGATGGGGACTTCAGAAATTCATTTAATGACAGTTGGGACCGCATCCTATCAAAACATCCCATACCTTTTTATTACTGTTTAGGTAGAACCTCAAAGGTTTGCTTTATACATGATCAATGATGAGATTCGTAGAACAGTTTTTGTAAATGTAAATGTGTTTTCTGAAACCAATCTTTGTTAAAAGCATTTGAAATTTGAAGTATTATTTCCTCCATTATGAACTGTGCAGGGGTGTTGATCTTCTTCGTGCTGCTAGGGTTTTTTCGCTTAATGCTTTGCTGCTCATCCTTCAATAACTGTGATCCTTACATGACTGGTTGTCGCAATTGCTGTTATGGTTGGGGCATACTTGACTGCTTCCCTGCATTCATGGAAGCTTGTTTTGCTCCCGTCATTGTGTTTGTGGTCATATTTGCAATTCTGGGCATTGCGTATGGTTTTCTTGCTACGACTACGGCGATTCAAAGGATTTGGCCAAGGCACTACCATATCCCCACCAAGAAAGAGCTGACAAAGGCGAGTTTTGAACAATTTGTTTCTTTATGGTAGATACAATTTGGTGAAGAACTTCGAATGATGAATATACATAATAATGAGTAACTATATATCGATTGACTAGTTTCTTGTCCGCAGGAATACATTGTAGAAGGATCTTCATGGATGCTATACACCCCCAAAGTTGGATCCAGAACACGAGCAACGACTGAAACTGCTAAAGCTTTTATAGAGGCATTAATAATGACGTGCATATATTCTCATGTGGTTGTAATAGAGGCACACAAAGTGCGATCATTGTCCCTTATAAAAACCCTCTACTTTTATACGTAAATATTTTGCCTCCATGACTTCTAAGCCCCCGTTACTAATTCTTGCTGTGTGAAAAAGTGACTATTTTTTCTAAGCACTTGATCACTGTTGGACTATTCATTTTGTATTTTATATTTGACATCATGTACATTTGGAAAAACTCTATTATCAGTCTAAATTATCCATCCATCTTAGGAAAGCTCTACCCTTATTATTTATTCCTGGGCATAATCACAATTGTTGATGGGATTGATTACATGTTGAACTTAATCTAAGTATCTTGACAGAGATATTGGCGAATATTTAAACGCTATTTTTCACTTCTATTACACAATGCACCACGAATCACATAGAAGCTTTAATATATAAAAAACATCTATTGACCAAATTTAACAATAAACCATCTCTCCACGATCAAGATGTAAGGAACAGGATACAACTGCACAGTTCATTTTTAAGGCCGATAAACAGTTCATTTCGATTTTGTCTAAGTAGAGCATGACCTCTGAGCATTGACTGGATGCATTGCACGCATGTGCATAAACAGGTGAGCAAAAGAAGACAGATCTACTTCCATAACTTCCTCAGAGACATGTTTTTCTCGGTTTCTTTCTTCATTACCTTCGCCACTGCCATTTCAAAATCTTCTTGTGTCACATGAACCCTCCTTTCTCGCAAGGCAAACATACCCGCTTCAGTGCAAACAGCCTGTCCACATTAGAATGTAGAAGCAAGTCAGGTTCCGGCAATTGATGCACATTAAATACGCTCAGAAATGATAAGCCAACAAGTGTTTTTACCTTCAGCTCAGCACCAGAAGCTCCATTCATCTTTTCTGCCACCTTTTTCAAGTCAATTCCCCGCATTAAGTTCATCTTCCGAGAATGTATTTTCAGGATATCCCATCTCGACTGAAAACAAGTAGATAAATTCAGGCCATTGTATTCTCGCACATTAGCAATTTTCACATAAAACTAACTAAATACTATCATGCTACACCTCCTCATTAGGGTTTGGGAATTCAATTTTCCTGTCAATACGACCCGGCCTGAGGAGGGCCTGATCCAAAATGTCAATCCTATTTGTCGCCATTAGCACCTACATAAGATGTCACATAGTTGAGTTAAAACAAAAGAAGTATCAATGGGGATGGAAAACACACAACAAGAAGATAAAGAAGATATACTTTAATCTTGTTTGATGCTTCAAACCCATCTAGTTGGTTAAGTAACTCAAGCATGGTACGCTGTACTTCACTATCACCATTACCATTACCAGATTCCATACGAGCAGAGCCAATACTGTCAATTTCGTCCATGAATATAATTGAAGGGGCATGCTCCCTGCATCATTGATGAGAAATGTACGGGAAATTACATGATAAATACAAGAAAAATGCAATTTATCAAAATTACAAGGAACATTCCTCAAGGAAAACATTGACATGACAAATGACATGACATAAAAATCACAAACAAACATTAATTTATCATGAATTGTTCTGTTTATCAAAAAGTACAATAAAAATATAATACAACAAAATAATATGGGGCACATAAAAACCTGGCCATGACAAACAGCTCTCTGACCATTCTTGACCCTTCACCAATATACTTTTGGACCAGCTCAGACCCAGAAACCCTTATGAAAGTACAGTCAGTGTGGTGAGCTACAGCTCTTGCCAAAAGTGTTTTCCCTGTCCCAGGTGGTCCATAAAGCAAAACACCCTGCATAAAAAAGTAAAATAAAATGGGGGTTTATATTGCCAATTCTTGAAAATTGACATGAAGAAAAAGTTTACCTTTGGCTGAGCTATGCCAAGACTCTCAAACAGCTCCGGATGCTTGATAGGTAGCTCAATGACCTTCAAAAAGGAGCAATGAATAATCCAGCCACAATAAAGAATCAAATGATATGCATTCACAACAACTAGATATTAATGCAAGAAAACTTTTTGGGATTCAAAGTATTATAACATATCTGATTATTTTTCACCTCTTTTATTTCCTTGATTTGCTGATCAAGCCCACCAATCATGTCATACGTAGAGTCAGGAACCTTCTCCACTTTCATTAAATTAACCAAAGGATCAACTTTGCTGGGTAGGATCAGGTGAAGCACATAACTATCATTTCGAAGAGCAACTCTTGTTGAAGGAGTAATTTTGGTAATGTCAATATTTTTGTCAATGTCAACAACATATTTTCCTTCTGGATGAACCTAAAGAACAAAAATAAGGTTTCATAAGGAAACAGATAGCAGTAATAAATAAGAAATAATCTTATGCAATGAGTAATCCCAACTACTATATTATCCATAAATAGAGCTGACCACATGACAACGTTGCAAGCAGGGCAATGGTAAAATGGGAGATTAAGATGGGAAATCTAGCAGTGGATATAGAAGGCAATGGTAAAATGAAGTAAATGGTGAGAAGCAGACATACCTTCACCAAAACCTTGGATTTGCCCATGATCTTCACAACTTCTCCTACATAGGACCCTGGTTCCTGAAGAAGCTGGAGTTCCTCCCTTAGCATCCTAACTGCCAAGTTACACAACATAACTTCGTAAATAGTCACAGAAGAAATTGTGAAACAAAAATAATTCAACACGGCATATTCAACAATCCTTCACCATTCCTAACATACACCACGTGAAGTATAGAAAGGCCACAATCTCTATTTCGTTTACAACAAATCGGTGGTAACTTCTCTTGAAGTTAAGAAAAGAACTTTAACTAGGTAACAAGCGAAGAATAAAATAAAGGTATAAACTTTGGGAAAAGCCTACCTTCCGAAACCAAAATCAAGCAATGCAGATTGCTAAACTCTAGCATGAAAGCCAAATTTTCTGTCACTAGTATAAAAAAAATCCAAGTATTTGCCAAACAACCAATTGACGCTTTGATATATACCAATACAAACCATGCAAAGTAACTTGACATGAGCATGTGAAGGTCACCCATTTATTACAGACCATAATCAGCAAAAATATCCGCTTAAATTTCAACATCACAAACACCAAACAATCAGAAGCAAAAAAACGTGAAACACAATCATAAACAACCATCAAACAAGCAAAAATTTGCTACAAGCATTAAGTTGCATACTAAAACTGAGGCATATTGATAGCCACATTCTAGCACCAAAACCTCCAACTTTTATGTCATTACAGCAAGAAAAAACCCAAATATTACCAAAACCAACCCCAATTATTTCAAGTTTCAACACACCGATTGCAGAACATAATCAGAAATTGCACCCCTTCCAAATTAAATATCACAAGTACCTAACAGGCACAAAATATAATTGAGCGCAAAACTTGGTAACAAGCAATTATTCACTAACAAAAACCCGGCCCATATAGATAAATACATATTCACACCAAAGCACAAAACTTTCTGCCACTAACGTTGTAAAAAACAAAAACACCACAAAAAACAGGCCCCAATTAACTCAAACTCCCACAACAGATCATACTCAGCAATGGCTCCCCTCCAAATTTCAATATCACAAACACCAAACAAGCACAAAAACAAACAAACAAACAAACAAACCAACAAAAGTGAATCCAAACTTGTTAACTCCAAAGCACTAATCTTTTTGCCACTAATGTTATCAAAAACTCAAATACCACCAAAACAAGACCCAATCAATTCAAATTCCAGCACACCTACAACAGATCATTAACCACTAATTGCGTCCCCTCCAATGTCAATATCACAAAGACACAAACGCCAAAGAAAACACAAAAAATAAGTGGATCAAAAATTGATAACACAAAAGCAATAATCTTTCTGCCACTAATTGTATCAAAAACCAAAATTCCACCAAAAATTAAACCCCATAAATTCAAATTTCAACACCTAGCCATGTAAATAGCCACAATATTAACACCAAAAGCACCAATCTTTCTGCCACTACTGCTATCAAAAACCCAAATTCCACCCAAAAAATCCCTAATCAATTCAAATTTCAACATGCCCTCAACAGATACAATAAGCAGCAACTCCACCCCGACAATCGCAAACAAGAACAAAGAATGCGAACCACGATCACAAAACACCAATCAAAACAAGAAAAAAAAAACAGGATCGAAAGAGACACCTCGAGAATTGAGATCGTTGCGCTGGGCCTCTAGGCGGTTGAGGTTGTGGGACTTGTGGCGGACCTGGAGCTGGAAGTCGTGGATGTGCTGCAGGTAGTACTGCCGCAGCCCCTCCCCCTGCTTCGGCATCTTCGCCGCCGTGCACTTCTCCGCCTCCTCCCCTGCCTTCGTCGCCGCGTCGATCGCCGCCGCCGCCGCCATTGTCCTCCGACGAAGAGCTTTGCTTTTCCTTCTCCCAAGCCGCCAACCCCTTCTTGAAGCGTGGGGACGAAGTGTGGTGGCGATCGGATCCGGGTCGACGCATACGGGTAAACGGGTCATTCTAAATCCAATGTTTTAACTTATGCTAGCTTAATAAGTTTGACATGAATCTTATCCAATCAAAATGTGACATTATTAGAATAAATAAACAAATTTAATGAATTATTATTGTCTGCCTCGTTATCTAATTAAAATATATTTATAAAATCAAAGTATATGTTTAAGATATTATACAATTATTATCTATTTTAATTTTGAATGAATATTTATTTATAAAATATTAGTCTTTCTCGAACGTAAATGATTGCCTAGTTATTATAAGAAGTAAGAATCTTGAGTAAGGTTAGGGTATGGAGTCTACTGCTATAATTATAATTATTTAATTAAAATACTTAGAACTCCACTTAAATAATTTTAGTTAAAATTATAATTTCCAAGTAGGTAATTCAAGGATTCGTGAAGGGTGTCCAAGCATTAAAAAAAAAATACTTTGGCTCGTCAGAGTAATCTTGCAACTTACATTAAAGTTGTGGATATAAAAAAAAATTGTAGGTGCTATTTTTTTTATTATCTAGTTTAAGCGAACGATTAGATATTCTTTAAGCAAACTAATTTTTTTATTACTCCCTTCCCAACACCAGGCCGGAGGAGACGAAGAAAACCATGCACCTCCGACCCCTCCTCCCCCTTCGCCGGCGTCTCCTCCCCACCCACCACCCCCTTCCATGCCAATACCACCACCATCACCGCCCACTCCCACAGCCGCCACATCCCATATCCGACCACTCCCTCTTCCCCTCTCCCCCCTCTCCAATCCAAACCATGCACCTCCGATGCCCGCCTCTGGCCCTCCCCAGGCCGGACGAGGTGGGGCGGCTGGTGGAGCTGGTGGAGAGCGACCCGCCGGACGCCGAAGCCCGCCTCGGCCGGCTGGGTCTGGACCTCTCCCCGGAGCTGGTGGCGAAGGTGGTGGAGTCGTTGAACGGCCGCCGGATACCCGCACTCCGCTTCTTCACTTGGGCGCGTCGGAGAACCGCCGTGGAAGCCGCGGCGTACAACTTGGTCGTCAACAATCTTGGTCTTACCGGCGACTTCGATTCAATGCTCGAGCTTCTCGTCGAGCTGTCGGCGGTCCGGCACTGTGTGACAGAAAAGGCTCTATCTTTTCTATCTGTGTATGGTTCCGACATGGTTGGGGTGCGAGGTTGCGTGGAGAGAGTTGTGGAGGTGCTGTGCCGAGCTAGAGGGTCTTGCCGGAGCTCGGGGGTGTACAGTCTGATCAAGGTGCTGTGCGACTTGAGCCACTTTGATTGTGCGGTGCTTGTGATGGAGAAGACGGCGAGGACGACGTCCTACTACAAGATCTTTGTGGCGGCCAAGTGCAAAGGTGGCTGCTTTGAATATGCTTGGAAGCTGTTCGATGAAATGCGGGAGTATGGTTGTGAACCGACCGTGAAGCCTTACAACTATTTGTTGGGCAGTCTTTGCAAGAGCGGGCGGCTAGAAGAAGGTTGTCGGCTGTTGGAGACGATGGAGAGGTTGGGATATCTTCCCGATGCCATAACGTTTGAGGTGCTTGCCGTGCATGCTTGCAGGGTGGGGAGGTTGGAGTTTGCTTTGGAGTTTTTGGGGAGGATGGTGGAGGAAGGCGTGCAGCCGAGGCCGAGCACTCATGCTGTTTTTATCAAGACCTACTTCTGGTCTGGGAGGCAGGTGTGTGCCTATGATTATGTGGTTGGGATGAGTGAGAGGGATAGGTCTTGTAGCTGTATGAACTACAGCTTGCTTGCCAGACTGTTCCAAGAGTCTGGGGGAGTGGAGGAAGCTTATAAGGTTCTCGTGGAGATGATGGGGAAGGGGCTTCTGCCCAATTTTAGTGTTTATGTTAAAGTGTTGAAGGATGTGCACAAAAAGATGGGAGGGAAGTTGACCTCGGAGTTGAAGAAAAAGTATGTGAATCTGTGTTCCAGTTTTGGAGGAGGAGATTTCTATTCATAGCAAGCCCTTGAGTAGTTAAACGATGATTGTTTGAATTTAGTGTTCTGCAGCAAGGTTGAGCTAAGCTCAATTTTTTTGGATGAAGCTTAGTATTTTTTTTTGCCAGCATTGTCTTGATGTGGCCAATTCTAACATTCACAGTTGGAGTTTTTTTTTTTTTTTCTTTTTTGTATGATAGGAGGAGCTTCACCTTCATGTACTTAAACTGTTCCCCATAACAGCATTTTTTTATGCATTATCAATCATTTGGGGGCAAAGTTCAGATAAATATCTTCTTGTTATGATTTCATATGCTCTTCTTTCTTGTTCTTTCTGGTAACAAACTACTTGAAAAAAATTCTTCTATGAGAGCTGACTTGGTACTTTAACACCAAAACTCAACACCAGCAATCACCAACAAGTAAAGACCTGAAACTGGTATCTCCATAATCGGATAATAATGATAAATATTTTGAAGGAATCAACCAACAATAAGAATGTTATCAGAGACTCTCTCGAGCCTCTGCTCCCTCGCGAAAAACAAACATTGTACACTTACCCTGAGCAATAATCAAGGTTATACATGATAAGAAAACTAGCATGGCAAAGGAAGAGAACTCCATCTCAGGCATAGCCTTGCAACATTATGTACACAAATCCACTTTGTGATGATGTTCTCCTGTCAAACAAGTAATGTCGCAAGTTAATACTTCTGATTCTTTACCAGTATAAAAAAAAGGCTCCTTATGATGCCTAAATTTCTTAGGCCAGGATTCGTTATGAATTTTATGAACTTCTATAAAGAAAACAAAATGCCCCAGAAAATATATGAACGCATACTCTTTCACTAAGATGTTGCATATGTCAAATAGGAAAGCTTCAAAGTATTACCTCTTGTAATATGTATAACCAACAAATCCAATGCCACCAACGGCCAAAAGCCCCATAAGAATGATAAGTGCAACTAGCCAACCAGACATTCCACCACGGTCATCCATGTTTTCACCACTCTCGTCAAGGTCATCACAGCTAAACATATTACAAGGTTCCTGCTTTACAGGCTGCAACATATATCAACGAAAATCAGTCACGAGACAGACCAAAAGTTCTTTAAGTTTAGACATCAACCAAGTCATGCACTGCAGGCCATACATTAAGAGATATGTGCGACAGATATGAACTTCTACAACAAGAAGCTTAGATAACACACTAACTATAACAGTTTCTTTTCCCTTGTACTGACCATAAAGAAATTTTCTTGCTTCAGATAAATACAGGAAATTGTTCTGTGCAAATAAAGATACTAGCAACACTATACAGTGGAAAGTGCTCGCGGCAGTTTAACACCAATAGACAATAACACATGAGCTAAACAAAATAAACATCAATCAAACTGGTAAGCTACCATACCATCTTTCCATTTGAACACATCTTGTCATCAACAGGATACGGTGCACTAGGCACATCCTCAATGCTCCCAAAACAGCCCACATCCCGGTAACGCATCCCACCATCACAAGGAGAAGAACATGCCATCCATGGGCCAGGAATCCAGTTGAAAACCTCTGTATTAAGAAGTGGTATTAAAAGCACACAAAGGAAACTCAGAACCATGAATCAGCTTAGCAAATGATTGCAACTCACAGACGCCAAGAAGCAGCACATCTACAATATACAATTGCATGGAAAATATTTTCGTTGTACAATTTTGAAGTACATGAATTGCAGGCCAGAGATGAGATAAATTGAGGTAGAATAAAATCTCATTTTAATTCGAAATGGCCACTATTTACTTGCCGCAATGAACATGGTCGCCAAAAGAGTTAAGTGCTATAACTCCCATTGCAAGAACTGTATCTTTAAAGAGCTACATTAGTACCTCGCGGCTTTGCTTGGACAGCAAGCTCTGCACCAGTCTTGCAATAACCAAGTTTAGTGCTCTTATCAGTGACATAAGGATCTGAGCAATCAGTACAGCATATAAACTCATCTCCATAGTCTATTTTGTTCTCACATTTCACACACTTATTTGTCGCCATTGGTCTTTCTGCAAATAGAACACCTAATAGTGAGAATCACAAAGAGCACAAGACAATTAAAATTCAATAGTGGCTGACGAATGTGCAACAATTTTTATTGTTGTTTCCAAAAATATTTTTTGGGCCAGGAAACAATCTAGTTAAATAACACATTCATTTGTCAGTCTTATTCATCTGATAAGTTTGTACCTGGTTTGCAGCAGCGAAAGTGTGTGTGGAAGGGAAGGCATGGTGGATACTTTGAAACTGGACAGAGCCCATGGCAATCATCTGATTGATCTACAATGACATTTCCCATTCCACATCCTCCAATCCATTTGCTTTGACAGGTTTCAGTCCAGAAACAACCTAGCAAAACCAAAAACCAAATGACGTGGTGGTCAATTCTTTACAAAGATATAACACTAAAAGTTGCAATGTCGTTTATTACAAGATTGGCCATATCATGACTCTGATGCCAATAGCTCAAGATTTTTTTCTGAATCTCCAGAAATAAATAAAAAACAGTGCGCCACAACTTGCGTTTATCAAACCAATAACATGTAATTATCAACTTCTAAAGTCATTCCTCAGCATCCAATTAGCAATAATGTCTGGAAACAGCATAGAAAGGGATCCACCGACAATATGTAAAAACGAAGGAAATTCGAGATAAGGATGACTATCCAAAAACAAGTATATAGCCAAGATTAAAAAACTACCCAAGTCAAAAAAACGATAAAAACATAGCAGGATTAGCACAGAAATTGGAGGGGAATAGCTAGCTAGCTGGGTGGGAACAAAGAGAAGAGAAAGGCTTTTACCATGGGAAGGAGCAGTAAAGGAGAAGACCCAGGAGAGGTGTGAGAGTAAAATAAGGAGAAACAGATGGTAGAGGCCTTTGCCCATCTCCCTCCTCCCTTGGATCTCCTTCCCTATGTCTTCTGTAGCTCTCTCCGTGCATCACCCTCTGCATATCCACCATTTCTGGAAGACTGTCAAAGTCTTATACTGTAGGAAAAGGTCAAAAGGTATACATACACCCACGTGAGGTAGTATAGTCTCCGGTTCTCTTCCTTCTATTCTTTTGACAATCACCAGTGATTGGATAAGATCATTGAAAGTTTGGTATAAATTGTGAATTATTGAAATAAAAAAAAATGGTGGATACAACCAAGATACCTAAGTTCAGACTAATTATTAATTATGAATTGTTGAAAATTGCGTTTTTTTAATATCAATAATTGGAAATAATTGTGACCGCTTAGCATGTAATAATTCTTATCTCCCCCCTCAACCCCGGTCCCAATTAAAGGTGTAAACAAGCCAAATTTAATCGAGAGTTTTTTATGTTCGACTCGGCTCTGTTTGGTTTGGCTCGCGCTCGTTAATTTTATACTCAAAAAAATACTCGACTCGAAATGAATAAGTTCGTTAAACAACGAATATAGCTTGAGCAAAAGAGTATTCGGTTCGGCTCACAACTCGAACTCGATGTGTTTGATGTGTTTAAATTCGAAAAAATATTCGGTTTGACTCGGCTCATAAATACTATTAAGGTCACGTTAACCTTATATAGTATTCAAAAAAAATTTTAATCCTATATAAGTTAAGCATATAAATATTCGTTGGGCTCGAGCTCGCTTGGAGCTCGACTCGAATTCGGCTCGAACCAAGCCCAAATACTATAAATTTTAAAAAAGTGCGGCTCGACTCGTTTACATTAAGGCTCGTCTCGTTTACATTAAAGCTCGGTTCGGCTCGTTTTATATTAATCCAAATTCAAGCACACCCCTATTCGACTCGACTTAGACTCATTTACATCCTTACTCACAACCCATTTCCCCTCCCTTGTGTCATCCAAGGAGGTTCTTTATTAACACCAGTCCGCTTGCCGAGTCTCACTCCGCTTGTTTGAAAAAAAATAATAATTATTATAAATATTTTGTTTTGAAGGTTATATCGATCCCCTTGTCTGTCCGGCCCACTATACTATGGCCCAAGCCCAACCAATTTGCTCATGGATTAAACTTTCGCTCTATAGCCTATAGGCCCTAAACTCTGGAGTCTTGGAAACCAACCTATAGCCTTTGCTCGTGCGGTATGTAGGGCTGTACTTGAGCTAGGCCCAGACCCACTTTGCTCTTGCTAATCTTGTTTCTAAATTAAATTAGATCTTTGCTGGTGAGAGAGGAAGATTGCATTTAAAACAAAATCTTATTTTTAAATAACTAAACTTCAATTTAATTTGAAATTAAATCTAACTATATATATATATACTAATATTTTATATAAAGTACAGAACATTTAATACAGTATAGTCACGTGTCCTCTATTTATTTTATAATATTATCATTTATTTTTTATTAATAAAAAATTTACTTGTTTATTGTAATAAGATTTGTTTTACCATGTGCACTTCCACAACTAATCTAATTATTTTACAATATTAATCTTTATTTTTTATTAGTAAAATTTTACTTTTTTATTATAATTAGGATTTGTTCTGATTCCTTTAATACTTTTTTATTGTAATTATAATTTATTTTATCACGTCTCATCTAATTATCTATACTAATATATAAAATAAAGGACTTTTGATACGTCACGTGTCCTTTAATTATTTTACAATATTATCATTTATTTCTTATTAGTACAAATTTTACTTTTCTATTATAATTGGGATTTATTTCAAATCATTTAATACCTTACCATTATAATTAGGATTTGTTTTCCAAATGTGCTACCACATGTCATCCAATTATTTTACAATATTATTTTTATTTCCTATTAATATAAATTTTATTTTCTTTTATTATAATTAAAAATTGTTTCAAATCCTTTAATACTTTTCTATTGTAATCAGGATTTATTTTTCCACTTGTCATTTAATTATTTTATAATAGTACCATTTTATTTTTTATTACTAAAAATATTATTTTTCTATGATAATTAAGATTCATTTCAAATCCTTTAGATACTTTTCTATTGTAATTAGAATTTGTTTTGATTTATATTATAATTAGGATTTATTTTGAATCCTTTAGCCACGCATCGTGCGGGTTAGCTACTGATTATATTTTAAAAACCAAGATTCTAAGTGTTTATTATTGGCAAGTATTTGATTTAATTAGTTTCAGAGTTGTCTTAGCCATTGCTTGTTGATAACTTTATTAATGAACATCCAAATTAAATTCTTTCTATTTTTTTTAATTTGCATCATAAAGCCGATTACTTTTTCAAAGTTGAATGTATGGAACGTGAGTTTTGAACCAAGTTTATGCATATTTTTTTTAAAAAAAAAGGAAGAAGAAGAAGCACTCCAATATCCAATTCACTACTCTTTCCATGGATCAGCTACTAAGTACCGACTTTTTTCGGGAATGCTGGACATAGTTTTAGAATATGCCCAATATAAAGAGAATTTTAAATTTATGGTTAACTTTTATTAAGATAAGTTAAGAGAAAAATCCTATTAATTAAATAAATATGTTTTAGAAGAGTTCTAAATTAGGATATGAGTCTTATATTATATATTTATAAATAAGAACCCCCACGTATCTGTCCATGTGTTTTTTATGGAATATAAATTAAGAGAGTTTAGGTTTTCTCTCCCAGGGCGTTTTATGATGGATTTCTTTGGATATTTAGGTCGTGGCAAATTGATTTCTTTCGTTCTAATTAAAATCAAACCAACCAAGACGCATTCAATCACATCAATCTAATTCCGAGGTAAGTATGGCTATGGTTTTCATGTTTTGAGGGAAGGCCGTATAGAAGCGAGCAGGCCATGATCAGACGTTATTCGAGCGGTATCAATCGTGAAATGCCGCCACGGGGGAATACAGATCAGAGCTGCAATCATTGGCGCAAGGTTAACAACTTCCACAACTCTCGGTTTGGTGTCATGACTGCTGCCCATGCAAGCTTGCTCAGGACGGGCTCCGTGGCCGCCATGGAAGGTGGTGCAAGTTGCCAAGGAATGAGGGAATACCCGATTCGGATTACGATGAGTTGTATGGGGAGGGAGGCGATGGGGAGGGAAGTTGGTGCTGCTGCCGGCCTCCATGAAAGAGCTGGCGCAGCTTTGGGAGAAGAAGTTTGGGATTGTGGCTGACAAAGTTGTGACTGTAGATAGAGTAGAGGTAGATGATATAGAGCTGGTTAGAGATGGCGATCATCTTGTTCTTCTCAGGGATGGTGGAGGAGATTTGGGGCCTGGGGGATGGATGCGTGGGTCGTGTGGATGATGGGTGAAATGGGTAATAAGATCAACAATTGTATAGTTTTAGTTTTGTTTTTTTCCTCTTTCAACAAGCAAATTAGCCAATGAGAAGATCAAGAAAATGCTAATATATTGTTCTTACTCACAAAAGAGCATTCGTTAATGGAAAGCTGGCCTTTTATCACGGCTTTGCCATGCATAGGGGAAACAAATAAAAAAAATATATACAATTGTTGATCGTTTATTATTTACACACTTCACCCATCATCCACACTAGCTACAGCTCCATGATCCCCGTCTCCCAAATCTCCTCCACCATCCCTAACAAGAACAAGATGATCACCGTCTCTAACCAGCTCTATATCATCCACCTCTACTCTATCTACAGTTACAACTTTGTGAGCCACAACCCCAAACTTCTTCACCCCAAGCTGCACCAGCTCTTCCATCGAGGCCGGCAGCAGCACCAACTTCCCCCCCATCTCCTCCTTTCCCATGCAACTTATCGTAATCCGAATCGGGTACTCCCTCATTCCCTGGTAACTTTCACTACCTTCCATGGCCATGGAACCTGTTCTCTGCAAGCTTGCATGGGCAGCAGTCATGACACCAAATAGAGAGTTGTGGAAGTTGTTAACCTTGCGCCTATGATTGAAGTTCTGAGTATTCCCCCACGGCGCCATTTCGGATTTGTTATCGCTCGAATAACGTCTGATCATGGTCGGCTCGCTTCTATACCTTCCCAAGAAAGATTGGCACTTGGTAGCTGATCCATGGACGGAATGGTGAATTGGAGATTGGAGTGCTTTTTTCTGGGTTTTGAACATGGATTTGATCTCCTCGTGGCCTTGCTGCTCCGCCAGGTCGCGCGGCGTCCACCCATGCAGGTCCGGCTTGTCAGCGTCGGCGCCTTGATCGAGCAGGAACTGCACCATCTCGGTGTTGCCCTCGCAGACGGCGAGGTGAAGGGCGGTGTTGCCCGTGGCGCCATGGGGGAGGGCGACGTCGCCGTGAAGGTCCACTATGGCACGGAGGAGGGGGAGGTTGTTCAGCTCAGCTGCGGTGCAGGCGTAGCGGCCGACGTCACCTGAGGTAAGGACGGCGCCGTTGCCGTCGAGGAGCTTGGCCACCGAGTCATGGCCGCCCAGCATTGCCTCCCATAAAGGAGTGTTCCCTTCCGAATCTACGTTAGATACATGCATGCACATTGATTAATCGTCTTAGGATAATAAGATAGACATTGATTTATAAACATAGTCTAATTAAATGAAAAGATTGATAAATTTTAATTTATTAATAAATTCTCATCAAATAATGAGATATACTTTTTGTTAAGATAAAATCTAATTAAATGAAAAAATAGACTATAATAATTTGATTATTTTCTTATTTCTTGGTGTATTTTGATTTATCGAATCTCCTATTTTTCCTACGAGCAAGAATTTGAGATCCCCAAGAGTTTATATATATTTTGCAAATAATATTCCATCAAACAAAAATATATAAAAAAGAGACGGATAAATCTATTGTTACAATTTATTTCTAACAATATAGTTTAGAGGGTAATATGCCATTACGGCTTACACCTTAATCATCTAATATCTTAGAAAATTGAAACTCGAATGACATTTACATTTAATGCTTCTTAATTTAGGTGTAATATCACGATTTTTTTTCTTACAGCCGTGCATGATTATATTAATATTTATTTGAAATTATTTTTCATAAAAAAATGTTCAACTATGATAAATGGGAGGAAGTGTTTACCCTTATTCTATGTGATGAGTAATAAATAATGATTGATTAAAAAAATGTGTTTTAATGTTTTTACCAGCTCAAGTGGCACATTGCAATAGATGAATTGGTGTTAATTAATTTTCTAATTTGTAAAGTTTGTGACTTTGCCCTAGCCAACAACTTCTATAATTATGACCAATTAAACTAGTTTAAAGTTGATTTGAAAAAAAAAAATCTTATATTATACGTTCCAACCAGATATGTCTAATAGTAAATAAAAGCTTTTAAAATTTTGTTATTCACAAGCTGTAGATAAGAAGTTAATGTGTATAAATTCTTCTATCCAAGAAATGAATGACAGAGTCAACAACAGCACCTGCATTTTATATTGACACTTGGAATAAAAATTATTTTTTTAGATTAATCATGGTTGGCTTCAATTGAATGGGAGATGAAAGTGATGGGGAGCATTTAACATAGATATATATAGATATATTTTCATATGATCATATTTTTGCATTCTGTTTTGTATGTGCATGTATCTCTTTAAACTTAGAAAAATAATATTGGACATAAAAATGAGAGCTATATTATTGGACATAAAAAACATAATATGAGAGCTATATTACTTGCTATGAACTAAAAACCATTTACCTCTGGCATTAGCATCAGCACCATAATCAAGAAGAATCAGAACACAATTTTCACTCCCCATGGAAGCAGCAATATGCTGTTCAAAGACCAAAAAAACCAATTTCACTTTTGCCTGTGCAAAAAATTTCTAGCAACTAGTATTTCCAATCCAAATTTCTAGCTTGCAATATTTAGAGCTAGAGTAAGAAAAGTTGGTGACAAACCAGTGCAGTTCGGCCATTGGCGTCGGATTCATTTGGGTCCAATCCACGTTTCAACAACTGATGCATCAAAATATCATCTCCTCTAGTGGCCGCAAAACAGAGACTGAGGGGCAGGTCCATCCTTCCCCTGGCCAGCATGCTCTCTGTCTCTGCCAACACTCCTTCCATTACTGGGTCTTTCATTTCTTTCAGATGCTACACCATTGTACACAGGGAATTCAGATTGCAGTCTAAAACATGGAACTTGGACCAAAGTTTGATCAATTGCTCACCTGCAAAAGATTGTTCATGATTATAGTTCCATCCCCAACATTGTTCAACAATGTTGAGGAAGGAGGTGCGGTTCAAACGCAGGAGTTGACATAGCCGCTTGGTGCGCACAGTGAATAGTTGTGGCCTGTAACATAAAACCCCAATCTCTCCAAATATATCTCCCGTGCCCATTTCCTTGATCACCTGTTATCACAACCAATTCAAATTGTTGTCACAAGTTTCGAAGATATTCATAGAAGTCACCTCTAATCAAGATTCACCTGATCAGTTGCGCACGCGCCCACATGAAGTACATCCTGCATTTATTTTAGATTGATACAATTAAAATCTGAATTGAAGCTGGTGGTGCTGTATGTTGATTTTATCAGCTAATTGTATGAAGTGGGTTTTAATGTTTACCACTGCTCCAGACACCAATATGTAAAAATCAGTGGGAGCTTCATTTTGTAAGATCACATCTTCCTTAGGGGGAAAGTACTCAGCTTTCATTTCAGAAACCTGTAAAAAAATATGACCCAGATCATTTCTTTTTCCATCTAGTCCAATAAGATTAATTGTAGAAGTGGGATCGATCAAGCATACAAGTTGGAAGAGGAGATCATTGGAGACACCCTTGAACAAGTAGACCTTGTCAGCAAGGTCGTAGAAAAGGAAGTGTGAAATGCTAGACCGAATTGCCTTTGGAAGTGTATCCAACGTTTCCTGCTGCTGCAAGCCTTCGGAATCTGTTCTGTACTTCAAGCACAAGTGTGCCAACATCTGATCTCGGAGTGATGCCGGTAACCGATTTCTAGTTGCAAAGTTGGAAGCAGCTTGAATTGTGTCCCTCTACAACATGAACAATCAAATGATCACTTACTAACACTTTATGATAAATCATCAAATTGACAAGATATAACTTACAAATTGTCTGGTTCTGCTAGTGCCATGGACGACCAAATTGGTCATGTTACCAATGAGGTAGGAAGTCAATCCAAGGTTGAAGAGCATGTAGAAGATGTCAAAAACCATTTCTCTGGTGTTGGCAGGGTGGAGATCACCATAGCCAACAGTGGTGAGGGTGGTGATTGACCAGTACATGGTGGTCACATATCTGATCCATAGGCTCCTCTCTTTGAAGTTTTCCATAGCAAGCCCAATCCATGTCTTGCTTGGATCAGGATACCTTGCTGCAATCAGATAGTAGAAGCACCCCGCACAGTGAACAGCAAACAGTGTCACCTGCCCAAGAAGTCTCAACACTAATCAGACCAAAATATGCAACAAAATATTATACAACTTCAGGAAAAAGAGAAAAAGATCAATTAACTCACACAAATGAGCTTTGCACATCTGACCCAGAAGTAATTGAAGTCCTTGTTCTTCTCTAACCTGTTCTTTCCATCAATCAAGACAAACAAAACCAATCAAGGAACTTGAAGATCATGTCTGGGAACGGAGAAGGTTAGTATAATCCGGAGTATGAACTTGCCTGGCAAAGAGGGAGCTCACTCTTCTCAGACGCCATAGCCGGAGCATCTGGAAGAAACCAAAAGCACCAATACTCGACGGCATGATCTTGTGCGTGAGCTCGGCTGGGATGGTCGATACAACATCCAAAACAAACCATGTCCTCAAGTATCTTCTGGCTATCTTCTTCGAATTGTCTACGAACAGGTACGTTTTCTTGTCGAGGTAGGCCACGAAGAAGGTGAGCACAACGTCAATGGCGAAGAAGCCATTGACAACATTGTCTATGATTGACAATGGAGCTTTTGGCTTCTGCAAGAACCCAAATTCAAACGGGGATACCCATGCAGTGTAACCAACAAGAAGCACCAAGAACGACTGCCATGCCCTGTTTCAAAGTTACCTTGTTATGTAAAACCTATAATATTGTTGAAGAAACATGCTTGCACAATAGTAATGATCTTCACATCTTTTGTTTTCTGGGTTTGCTCAATCCTTGATAGTGAAATAGTGAAAGATCATAACCAAGAAACATGAAGAAACAGAGTAGAAACATGTTTGCTCAATACTTAGTGATGATTTCTTTATCTTATTTTTCTCGGTATGCTCAATCCTTGAAAGAGAGACAGCTTAATTATCAAAAAATGTGAAGAAACAATGAAGTAACATGTTTGCTTAATACTTTACTATCTTTCGTCTCCTTTTCTTTCTGGGCTTGTTCAATCCTTGAAACAGTGAAAGCTCAATGTTCACCAAGAAATGCCTACCTTAGTCTTCGATCAAAAGGAGAGATGATGTGCTTCTGGAGCTTGACTCTTCTTGTACTACGAGAACCAAGAGAAGGAAGTAGGCCAGTGGAGAAGCTGTACTGGCTGCCATCTCTAGAGAAGAGCTCTACTTGCGGTTGGCCACAGACGTTCCCTAGCACTCTCTTTCCCACCATTATTCACTCTGAGCAGGAAAAGGATTGCTCCTCCTTGTCCTCCTCGTTCGCTTCTGTGCTTTTCTGAGCTCTGTTAGAATGCAGGATTTGATTCGTTTATATAAAAGAAGAAAGGAGGGAGGGAGAAAGAGGAAGAAGAAGGAGGTTCTTAATTACAGGATGCCATATATATTTAGGCTTAATTGCAAATATATGTCTAGTTTTACCATACACAAAAATTTCTTACCAAAATTATTCTCACCAATTTTTACTTTCTCATTTTATTTTTTGTATATAAAAAATACATTGTGACTTTTCAAAACGTTTTTTTTTAATTTCTTATAGTTTTATCTTAAAGGTTGTAACCTTTTCCCTCTAATACATTTTTTTAAAAGGAATGCACTTCTTAATTATAACTCTGGACAGTTGCAACCTTTCACATCCAAAAATTTTATAGAATCATTTATTCCCCAGGGCCACCCTTTCATCTTTATATTCATTTATCCTTTCTTAAAAAAATCTCCTTTTATCAAAATTTTAGTCATTATTAATAAATTTTGAAACTTGTTCTTAATTTCATTTTTTTTGTTTAAATATCTATTGACTATTGTTCCCCGTGCTTTGAATAATGTTATGTTCCTTACATGGGTATTTTGGCTAATATAATCTATTTAGAATGGATTTGAATAAACTATGGTTCAAATTTCAGTTATCTATATCTATATCATCATAATTATATTTTTATTACACTTAAAACGCACACATATATACATAACTCTGTCCGATCTGTATTCAATCCAATTCGATTTTACAACCAAAATATAACTTTGGTACAAGATCAATTACAAATGTATTCGTCATTGAATAAGTCAGATATTATTTTAATCAAGTTGTCTGTTCAATCCATTATCCACCCTACATTTTCAAAAAATATGATTTTATTTGTGTATATGATTATGTACCAAAATTTGGTAATTAGTGAATTAATTAATATATTATGAAACTTTTGAGTCAATTGGCATTTTTTCTTTCGAATTTAATATTTTTAAAAATTTTTGGGTCTGTCTGGTTGGCCAAAAATCTATGACAACCTACCTTTTCATATCCTAATCAGAATGTCATTTTACGTAAGCAATAATAATATATTATTAACATTTTATATCTTATGTTTAAGTTTCACCTTATTACAATATGTTTAAATAAAATTTCAGTATGTATCTTAGTATTGGCAAAAATAATTTAGGTCTAATTGATAAAACAATGGATATTTGTCACATAGATCGTACAGTGTTTTAATTTGTGTTAAATAATTCAATTAAAATAACAATTATATAATGAGTCCAATGCATCATAATAGTTATCAAATATACAACATATTTTTCGATTGTCCTTGAGCCATAATTGTCGATACTATGCCCTAATTTGTAGAAACCCACGTACAAAAGCAGTTTCACTAAACCCGTAAAATATAATGAAACATTGATCAAAGGGAAATTAAATACAAGTTTATGTCCAACTCGTATTTTATTGTACTGATCATCTTATTAGACAATTACTATTTGATCACAAATATTGCTCGTTCTATAGTTAGTATACATAGTCCTCACTTAAACTCCTATCTTCCAATACATATTTGGCTAGAGTTGATTCTATGGGCTAGGATACCAAAATAATTTTCTAGCTCATGTTACCAAACACCAATAGTTTTCTTTTGTTTTGATTAAGTAGGCTCAGCCTGACACATGTCCAACATGCAAATGTCAAATATCAACCTCCACTAGCCAATCAACAAAACTGGTTAACTTTAATTATATTCACAGAAATTATACATACCTCATCTTACTTGATTTTGCTACTATAGTCTGGTGGAAAAACAATTACTGAAAAAAGAAATCAAAAGAGTGCTTTAGCTATGAGATATGCTAAATTTTAGCATAAATCCATATTTATATAGGGTGGAAGATGTAAGTTACACGTGTAGCAAGAGTAATTCTCTTCATTACACGCCTTTATTTTCATCCAAGGAGGTCATGTTCATTACAATAAAATTTATTCAATGGTTATAAACAAACTATTTTTAAGGGGGGTTACATGGTTTCTAATTTAGCCAATAACTCATTTGACTGCTCATGTGGTTCACTATTAACTATTACCCTAATTTGAGTTTATATGTAATCCGGGTTTTACAAAATCGATAAAAGAAATGTAAAATAAGAGTAGATAAAACTTCTTAATGTTTGATAAGATTAAAAAATTTTATCATAAAATTTTGATTTTTCTACTGCTAGCAAAGCTATAAAAAATATTTTTCAAACAAAAATTTTATATGATCAAAGGTAAGCAAAGAAAGTCCAAATTTTCAAAACTTTATGTGTATTTTTATTTTCTTACTATTCATACACATGGAAGAAATTTTTCAAATTTTCATGTTTTTTATTTTATTTTTATCTTTTATAATTTTTTAAAATTTTTCTATTTCATGACAATGAAGCAAATCTTAAGAATTTACTGTCAGATCCTTTAATTAGTTAATTACATATTCAATAACTATATAGGGCAAGTTCTAATATATTCAACTTAAGTTAATCAAATTATTTTGGAAAAATGATTTTAACTTATTAATTTGTACTTAGGCACAGTCGTCATAAATGATATTTCAACCAAACTTGAGTCCATGTTTGATAATGTGGTCTATTTAGCACTACTTAGGCTCATGAGCAATATAAAAAATTTTGGAGGACAAAATTTTTTAAAATTGGGTTGAACATAAGATCTTCTAATTAATTAGTATCCCATGTAATATTTATCGGAGAAAACTCTAATATATTATGAGAGATGCTATATAAATCTTCAATTTAAGTTAATCGTTTTGAAAAGATAACTTACCTATCGATTCTTGCATGACGACTAGGTCGTTATAATTTCCATACCGTACTTATCAATGCACTAATCATGTAATGTAAGGAGTACCTAAAAACTTCTCCTAACCTAAAATTATTCAAATTGATTGGCTAGTTGTGATTTTACCACTATAAATTGCTATTACCATTTACAATAATCTATTAATATCTGCAGAGCTCGTCAAAAGTGGCAAAAAAGTTGACATGATATAAAAACTATATTATATTTGTGGATTTCTAAAATTATGAGGAAATCAAAATTGGAAATTATCAAATAGCCTTTTTCAAATCTAATGTTGTACATTTCTTGAATTCTATAGGGAATTAACTCTTATTATTTAATTAAACCAGTCGAAGAAAAAAACATTTTATGATGAAAGTTCGTTAATTGACCGGACTATAAAGAAATCTAATTACTTCATCAATTTGGCATCCGTGTTTGATCGTGAGCATGTACACGGGTCTTATAAATTATATTATGATTCTAATTTATATTTTTAAAATTTAAATGATATAAAGATATTCTTCTAGCTGTTAAATTATTTTTTATTGTCAATTAGTAGATACTTTAGCGTATATAGAAGTAAATTTGACGAATTTTAATTGTGTATACTCCTACTCAAACAAAATTTTAATATATAAGAAAATATATTTAATTTAGGATTTTATTTATTTTAATTATTTTTGAGTTTACTTAAATATAATTTGACTCGAGTTAGAAATATCTTAGTCAACTTTATTTAATATGCCTAATTATTTGTAATAGTTAGAAATAGACATGGTGTGCATTACTTATATTTCTTACTATTTTTAGCAGACCAATAATAAATAAAAAATTTACCAAATCTAGTCATAGTTGAAGTAGTATTTTTAATGGATATTACAATAAATTAATATTTTTTAACATTGTCAAATACTTGATTAATATTTCCTAATAAGAAAAAAACAAAATTATAATAATATTTAAGAACGCTTGGGAAATTTTAATGTGTATCTTACAGTGAGGAGTACTGTAGAAATTCCCATTAGAAATGGATCGTCCCTTTTCAAATATTAAGAGAAGATTTGATCACATTCATATAGAAGCCTGTTCCAAAAAAAAACTATATCTTATTCAATGAACAGTCCTATAATTATTGATATATAAATTAAATGCAACTTGAACATAAAATTGGTTATTTTAAGATTTAATAAAGTTGACAAAAAATGGGAGGTCAACTGGATTATTTAAATAAAGGGAGAATATAAATATAAATTATTAAGAGGGTAAGTATAGTAATAGAAAAATGCATTGCACTCTATTTTTTATTTAACACATACATTGGGAAAATGTAAAAAACATGGTTGAATTGTTCCACAAATGGAAAGTATTAGTAGGACGATGAGTGTGTCAAGCATTTAAACTGTACATTTCACTAATATATAAACTGTTCTCTCTGTTGACATTTGACATTGAGGCATGTAGCCTGTAGGAGACCCTCTTTTTTCTAAAGTTGACCCTTTGGGAAGAGGCAAGTTCTTGAAGTGATTGGACTCATAACAAGAACTTATTAATATGAAGCAAGTCAAACTCTTTGGACTAAGTATTGGAAGTATTGAAATGTACATACGACCATATAATTTTAATTTGAACTTAATTATGTTAATATTTGCACATATCCCACCTCAAATAAATATATATGTGGTGGTTAGTATACATGGGAAGGAAAGTTTTTTACAGTGATTAGTTATTTCGAGACAAGATGCCCGAATTTCACTTCACACTTCAACAAATATAATAAATAGGGTTATGCTCTCCGCAAAATTCAAGCTAGCTCAAACTAGGCTTATCTCGAAACGATCCACACACATGCTAACTCCGTGCTGCCAAGCACTTGGGCTTAGTAATTCAACTTAATATATGGGGATTGTTAGATATTTTAAAAGAATTATGTACGACATATCTAATTCTTTTAATAAAAAAAAGAAATTAACATAAAATACAAGGAAATGATCGCTAAAAGTCTTAAAAGAATGTGGATTTTTGCTCAAGCAATCCCAACTTGCTGGCTATAAAGCTCCACCTATTGTCACAATAACCATGATGACTATAAGATTAAACTTTAATAACTATATTGGGTTTTCCCTCAAGCTTTCTAAGATGGTTAGTCATTACGTGTCGACGGCCTTTATATTGGAATTTAAATATAATGCCATTTCAATATATCAACCTCTGGTAAGCATTTTTCACAAATTATTTAAGTTGATTAAATATGGAGTAGAAACTAGGTAAATCTTCAATACCCAACAAAAGGATATAATTGAAGTGATTGGACTCAAAACTACTAGTAATGATCAATGTCAAGCAAGTCAATTTTTTCCCGTATTCAATAGAAATAGTTCTGTTAATTTTTTTCCAAACCAATGGATGGTTCTACATTAATATCCTCATATTATTATTGTGTCTGTTTTCTTTTGGTAATACCAGCACACAGAATGACCTAGCTAGGTATAAATGCATCTTTAGTGAAACCTCAAAGAAGTGATGATCATTCTAATTGGCAAATTCCAATCCCATGGTCATCTCTCCATTTTATCAATATGGCAAGCTTGAGCCAAGACCAACAAGAAATACACTATTTCTCAAAACAATGTCTGCCATTGTATGTCTGGATTCATCAAACACCTGCTAAAACTATACAAAAAGTAGATGCTTATGTAATAGACTAGAGGAAAGGCAAAAAATGTTAAGTTTCAATACTATGTAAAAATGTTTACATATAGTTTAAGTGTTTTCTTTAAAATTGTCAATCCGAGTTTTCTGTAATTGTTAAAAATTTAGTTGTGCTACAAACATAGTTGGACTCGGAATCATTTATAACAATTTTTCAATAAAAAAAGAAAAAAAGAAATATTGATTAATATATAATTTATGTTAATTTAAATTATTAATTTAACTAAACTAAAATTAATAATATATTTTTAAATTTGTTTTTCTTTGACTCGAAGAGACTTAAAAAACTTGGAGAGTCAATAATAAAATATATCAAAAAATCATGAAGTAGAGTCGAATTGGGAAATTTTTAGAATCAAAATAGAATTTTAAAATTACTATTACAAAAGTAAAATTGATTTCTTAAAGAGACCGTCAAAAATAAAAAAAGAAAAAGAAAAAAAGAAAAGTAAAAAAGATGCAGTGAAAGAATTAACGAGACTTTGACAACTACCTACTCTAAATCAAATGAAGATTTCAATTTCAATGTAAACCACAAATTTACAAGTTGAACAATATGAGATTTACAACTTATCTACCTATTGACAAAATCAACTAAATGGAAAAATCATTAAACTACTTATCTATATGGTACGACTTATATTATAGATAAATTTTAATTTTATAGATAAATTCTTGTCGAGTAATGACATAGAATATACAATAATCTAATATCTTAGATATAAATTTTGATCGACTCTAAAGATATATTTTAATTGAATAAGAAGATAGTATATAATAATTTAATTTAATATTAATTTACGTTTATATATTTTAATTGGTTAAATCTCATATTTTCCTTTTATTAATTAGAGTAGACGAGAGTCAAAAGTTTCACTCCGATAAAAAGTAAGAGATTCAACCAATCAAAATTTAATAAAATTTTTTTGAAAAAAATTATTATATTCTATTTCCTTATTTAATTAAGTCTAAGATATTAATTAACCATAGACTATCTCATTATTTAATAACGGTGTATCAAAAAATTCGAATTGTTCTCTATAATATATATATAAAAGGCGTTTATGAGATGGCATCTTGCCTAGTTTAACCGCTAATACCCCTCCTACGTAATCATTGACACAGTTAACACGGGTGTATATTTGACACATCACATCAACAACTTGAATTATCTATTAAATGATTATAATATTTAATTAGAAAGAACTGCAGTTAACATCCAAATTAGTGAGAATCAGGTAAGATTTGGTAGGTAAAATTCATTCAAAGATTAAATTACGGTTCAATAATTTCAATTCAATGGCCTCGTCTAGACTGAAATCACATTAAAATTTTGTCAAACTTCAACAATGTCAGCAAATCCAAAATTCCAAATTAGCCACCATAAAGTGCAACAGTTTGGGTATTATATAGTTCCAAGTTAATAGTTCATCGTTCAAGATATGGTGGGGCTTAAGAAGAGCAAAATAATTGGTTCAAAGTCAAATATGTTTCATCTGTGTTTGTCTGGTTGAACCCGTGCTCTGTCTAGATTCCTGTGTTGGCAGCTTGTTTGTCGACTAAGTGGTACCAAACTTGGTATCAAGTCTATTTATGAAGGCGATATATGAAGACCATATTGCACGTCCAATCTACTTCCAATGCCCAGTTTCTCAACCACATTCCAATTTCTTATGCTTGTATGTATCTCACAAGTGGATCTTGTGAATACCAACATGCCCATTCCAGAGTATCTGGATATGTCGATGGTAGGAGCCAGAAAATGATGTAGTGCGGCTGCAGGGAAATGGCTAGTTCAAACATGATGCATGGGGTCCAAGTAATTATCTTTTTCCATGAATATTTCAATATAGAGCTCAATGCTTCAGTAATGTAGAACTAGGTCTTAATTAATTTAGAATGATTATTAAAAAAAAAAGATGCTTTTGTTCACTGCCTAATGGTAACGTTGTATGTCTTACATGCTATCATACTTTAAAAAGTTAAAATTCGAACTTGACTGACCACCAACGGCCTTGATAGGGTGTGACCACTAGCGGCCAAATCTGGTCGTAGGTAAATAGATGTGGTCATCAGTGGCTGGAATGGTCGTTGGCGTTAAAAAAAAAAAAGCTTTCTTTAACAGACGCCATTTCTGTCGCCAATGGCAAGATTTGGCCAAGTGTAGCCAGATTTGTTTGCCCCCCACGAGATCCGGCTGCACCAGGCCAAATCTCACCCCACCAGCCAAAAAGTCACCAGTTTTTTTTTTTATATTATTGACGGCCAAAACATTCACCTAGGGTAGGATCTGGCCAGATGCAGTTGGATTTAGCAACATCCTGGTTAGATTGGCCGCCCCCTCTCTTGCGATTTTTTTTTTTTTTTGAAGATTTGATCTTGGTGTCCTTAAGGTAAAAATATCTCAAAAAAGATAACATGAGCCTTAGCCACCGCCCACCTTGCGAACCCTTGGTACTGTACCCCTTCGCGACCCAACCTGGCTGCGCCCCCTTGCTCGTCACAGCCCCTCCTTGCTAGAGGGGTACAGACCCTATCCTTATATGATATGAAGAAAAAGATAACAAGTAGAACAGTTGGGAACAGTTGGGCATGGTCTCTGGAGAGGATCATTTGACGATATTATTTAATTCTTTTGCACAAATATATGATCAATGTGGACTCTTAATCTCCCTGTTTACTATCATCTATTTTTCCCCAAGGTAAAGTTCTAAATTAATTTCATAACAAATTATAACTTAGCTACCCGAATACTGCCTTGGAGAAATTAATTATCTATTTTTTGCAACCGAAAATTAATTATCTATGGTGAATGATACGCATCACAAATGACTTATCTATATGCTTACGATTTTCAGAGAAAAAAATATTTAAATAGGCATAAAATTAAGAGAACATCAGACTGGAATAGAAAACATTTATGCGGAAATTTTACTTAAGAAAAGTCTAGTGGCCATGCATGGCCCCAACAAATACCTTTCAAACCAATGGAACTAAAGGAAACCGTGTTATGAATGAGCACGCATGCTGCAAGACGAGAAAGATCGCTTCATGTTTTCTGTGATTGATAGGAGTCATGAATCGCATTCGTGGAAACCACCCAACAGGGTAGTTACTAGTCAAGAAATTGAGTGGCGGGGAAGGAGGCAATGAAAGATGGGCAACGTTTGATGCTTCATGCAACGATTTTCAAGTCCTCAACTGTTATGTGCAAGGTATGCCCCCCTTCACTGGTCATAAGAAGATTAAGAATGCTCGTGCTAGCTCTCTTTCAAGGAAGGATCTCTCTTTGGAATTTGCATGCAGTCCTGTTTGAACTTTCATAAAGGTTGGTTTTCTTGAATTCTTGGGGAGAATGGAAAGGCAGCTAGCTCAATGTTTATGACGTGGATAACCCTAACTAGAAAGGACACTATTGCGACTAATCTATGGTGGTTGATAAAGAATGATCATTAGCTTAATTAGAAAGGTCATAGCACATGTAAAAAGTAGAGCTAAGAACACCTTTGCTTAGTTAAATGAGAGACCTTTCTTCATGGCCATCTAATTATGAATGGTACGGAGATGGGGGGCTTTGATACTCTCAAGAGAACTTTGAACATCTCCCACAAAATGAGAGACCTTTCTTCATGGCCATCTAATTATGAATGGTAAGGAGTTGGGGGACTTTGATACTCTCAAGAGAACTTTGAACATACCACCACCCATGGCCAAAGCACTAGAGTCCTTGTAATTTTCATCCAACCATGTGTTTTGAATGAAACAGCTCTTCTAGCTATACTAGTCTTTTGCTTATAAAAACACTCTAATAGGCGGACTGGTGTGAGTGTGTGTTGTAGCACCAATATATGTTCTACGTGACATTAACATTTGGCAATTCAAGATGTTGACACGAAGCCCGATAATTAATTGCAAGTTCCATGATTAATGTGCGTTAACATTAGATTAGCATAAAACAAATCGAAGGAGTTTTTGGAACCTAATTACTAGTTGTTTAAATGAAATGTCGCATCCCGGCTATCTGTTCTAATATTAACATGCCCGGGGAGCCATGAAGATAATGGATTAGGGTTATCTAAAAAAATAAGGATGGATATGGGAGTTTGGGGTGGATGGATATCAGCATTCATTTGGCAATTTTGGGACCATGGAGGAATCAAGTAGAGGTTTCATCAATTTTGGTACCATTAGGTCAAGCCTTGAAACGATGGACGAGCCATGTCCACTTGATCAACTTGTGATTAATTCATGGAATACGATGGAAATGGACTCTTATAGTATATAAACTAATATGATTTGATCAGGCGAATGATTATCGACATTTATCTGGACTGGCCCTTGTGATGATTTTACTCATGCAAATAGTGGTCCATATCCCATATGCCCACAATAGATGTGGACAGGAAATGTTCAGATTCAAATAAGGCTTAAATCTGAGGCTGATCCAAACTGTTGGCTTCTAAAAAGGAGCTCAATTAAACCATGAGGCAAATTAAAATTAACCTTAATCTTAAATTTGTCGTTAATTACTAGTGCACTGGATTCTTGTTAAGGGTGCCCTCTGGTTGGGAACCAATGAAACCCAACTCAACCAAACACTAACCATACAACCAGGTTTGGTTTTAAGATACAGACACCATGCCTATAATGGTCAGGTTTGGTTTCAGATATTGGGTACTTAGTACCTAGTACAAATAATATAAAACGTAAAAAATAATGTATTCATCATGGCTTGTCATAGATATACGTGTTTTTATAAAAAATTAATACACTTTCAACCGTATGTTTTGTACTAGCTTAATTATTCTCTCCTTATTTTTGTTAGATAATTATTTTTAATTTACTTTTTCATGGTATCATCTAAATCTAATTTTTAATAGCATAATTGGGTTTAAAATGGTCAGGTATTGGACTTGCTAAATGATAAATAAATAGGCTCGGGTTTAAGGAGGAAGATTTTAAATAATAAATGGCCGGGTTTTGATATATAAGGTCAAGCCAATTATCTAGTTTGGTTTAAACACCCTTGATTTTTGTAGTGTCAATTCCCACAAAACTCTCAACCCACTTGCTAGATTTAAATGTGTGTGTATTTGTAACTTGCCCAGTAAAAAATATATCACAAGGCAAACATGTCAAAATCAAATTTCTCACACTAGACCTAGAATCATTGGTTAAGCAATGATCCTATTATTGCACAAAAAGGCCATTTATACACCAAACAAACAAACCCCTGGATAAGCTGATAACACAAAGATTCAGACATCAAGTATAAAAGGCACAGCTTGTGATAAATTAAAAGCCCATTAGAATGATAAGCTTCTGACCCACTAAGCCCAAAAGGTTACTTGTCCCTTCTCATTCTGATGTAATAGGCCGACAGTAAGCCCAAAAGCTTGCTTGTAGGCGCGAACCTTGATTATATATTCAAACATTTTAGGGGTATAAACGAGCCTATTCGACATACGTTATGTTCATGCTCATGTTCATTTTATTTTCAAACTATTCATGGTTTAATATGAATTTATATTTTTAAGATAAGAGGCAAGCTCAAGCATATTGAAAGTATTCAAGATTGGTTCGTTTTTTATTAAATAAGTTTTGAGTCGAGCTAAGTCGATCTCATTGATAACTCTACCAAATTTAAATTGTCTCTTACTTTAAAGATTTTAAATCCATATTGTTGGTTTAAAATAAAATTATATAGGATATGAATGGTATCTAAGCTATAATTAAATATAAATAATCGGACATTAAGTAACAATTTTAACTAAGTTGAACATTTTATCAAATCGAGTGCATCAAGCTTTCTATTTCAAGCTTAATCAAACCAACCATCGTCATGTGCACAAGCTCTTATCATATTTTATCGAAATAATTAATGATTTTAAATCGAGTTTAATTTTCCTAAAATTCTAAAATTTTAAGTACAAGTTTAAGCTGAACCAAGCTGAATGTGTTTTATTCACGAGATAGTGTAGCTCGATTATACCCCTAAATATCTTATGCGGCTTTATATTGTGTTCTAGGCCTGGATTTAGGGTTCCAGGGTCTGTTTTTTAGCAGTGGGGTGTTGAAATATTGACCATAGATTTTACATTTTTCTATTATTTAAGGGTGAAAGACAGCAGCATTACTAGTGTATACATATACATAAAAAATACTTACCGATGTAAACTAGACTATAGTAGTAGTGAGCACCATAATTTAAAAACTCGAAACTCGGGCTCAACACAATATGTCATAAAATAAAGTTATGTTAGAGTCGATTTCAAGCTTATTCAAAGTTATATATATTAAAATTTTAATTATGTAAATAAAAAAATTATATGAAATTAGTATATATATATATATATATGTTATTCTCTTGACACTTGATATTGATAAAATATATGATTTATATTAGTTAAAAATATTGATTTATATAATTTTTAAAAAACTAATATATTTTGATAATTTTTATGATATGATTGGAGGAATTAATTACTAAATTAATTAATATGGAGTCATCCACGGAGTTTAAGTTGACAAGTCGCATAATCGAGTCAATGCAAGAAATTTGTAGAGTCTAACACAAGAGACGAATATTGGTAGAGAGAAACATGCAACAAGACCTGCATTCTTTGAAGTTTGCATCGGCCTGTTCTAATTGATCGAAAAAAATGAGAAGATTAGAGATAAGTAGAACCTCGGCCGATAAGATAGAACCTTGGCCACCGGAAGGAATCAAGGTGAACCTCTACTCTTTTTTGGGAGTAATTTCAATATTCTTTTCAATTCTTATAATTATGTCTATATTCAATACTGATGGATATTAAAATACATATCAAGTTACCCTATCCTTACAATTTGAACTTTTAGATCATTATTAATTTAGCAGCTAATACTTATTTCGAAAATATATAATTGATATAATGATATAAAGGACAAGAGAAATCAATTTTTACATGCACAATGCTCCCATCATGATTTTAATATTATGCATGCATTTGGCTAAAAGGTCATGCCATATAATAAGATCACAAGTAAACTGCAAGATCAACAATTAAATAAATAAATAAAATTTTGACGCTACAAATAAAAAAATTATACTTTCTCCATGGTTAAATAAGTTTAAGATATACGGCAAACCGTGGAGAAAAATTGAGAGGTAAAAAATAAGGTGGCTGAAAGTAGGATGGTAAAATATCTCTCCATAGTTTTAGGCATGGAATAAATAAGATAATTAGTAGATGTTTATCTACAAATATAGAGATAATATTAGATTATTTTTCCACCTTTATAATAATAGAAAGAAAGTGTGGCCAAAAGAAAAACTATTTTCTACAATTTTCTTTTAACAGGTAGAGAAAAGTACTCAGTTTTTTTGCGTTGGGCGAATTAGAGAGGCTTATGAGTAAATTAAAATGTTACCTAAAATATCAAACTTTATTGGAAGGCAAACAAATTTAACATTTGCTTGAACAACAGATAAAAGCCGGCATGCATATATAGATTAAAACAGGTGAACCCTAATTTGTGAAATGATGCATGGATGCTTGCCGATTTCCCGGTAGCTTTTCCTGTTCCAGATGCTTAACTGTGACAATATATTTCGGTATATGCAGAAAAAGAGCTTGGAATGTTAAGAAGAACTTTTGAGCTACTTAAGCAATGATCAGCAAGATCATCGGACAGATGCAAATGGTAGAGATCAAGGTAGGAGAGAGTCCATTTCAAATGGGGTCAACCTTGCAATATACACAATTTGAACCTCAATGGCCTTTAAAGGTCGAACCATTTCTCTTCCAAGGCAGCAAAGCTGTGCGCTATTTGCAGTAAAATTACATAATAAGCTATTAGGATATATTTGCATCTTCAAACAGTTTTTTTTACATCTTGTGGCTCATATTTGCTAATTAATTCATGTAGCAGGAATTAAGTTATTATATGAACAAGTGAGTGGTGGAGATTCAGATGTCTCTCATACATAAATTTTATATATGTGGTAGTCATTTTGGCAGTTGTCTTTTTGGATATATATAATTGCAGTCTTCCAAAGTTGGGAATAAATATTCATGTAGCCGGGGTTGTACCAATCTGTGAACATTCCATGTAAGTCCAGAGGATTTGATTCAACCCTTAAATGCCAACAAATCGTATACAATTTGTATGTGTATACTGATCTCACATCAATGTTAAGTGGTAATATTTCAGAAGATGGTAAATATTGTATCTCAAGAAGACAACGTTTATGGTGAAAAATATTGTTGCTTGAATACAAATCCCAGTGCAACACCTCTCATTCATGCTTGGTGCAAGGTTTTAGAAACAATATTAAATTGTAAGAGTGGAGAGACAAGTAGAAAGTAGAGTAGAATAGAAGATGAATGGTGATGGTCATGAATCACAAAGAAAGGGGACAGAAGACAGAGTGCCATGCATTTGAGATTGGGTTGGTTTGGATGTCGTTATCCATGCATTTGAGATTGGGTTGGTTTGGATGTCTTTATCCATGAATGAAACATGACTCTTCCTCTCATGAAAGCCCTTCGTTCATGTGGACTTGATTGAGTGATACCAAACTATCGGTGTCCCAGCTCAAGATTGTATTAAAAGTACTCTGGGATTGGATATCTTACAGCCTACCACCTGATATTCTTGTCTCTTGCATAAATGGTCAACATAAAAGTACAAAACTCAAACCATTTTATTATTTTTTAAACTGGCAAAATTCAATGTACGAGTTATTCTAATTCCACTGTCCATTTTGGTAGTAGCAGAATGAGCTTGCTGGGATTTTTTTATTTTTTTTATTTTATCTAAGTGAGCTTGAATTTGGCTGTAACTTAGAGAGGGAGAAGACAAGCTTGATCCTGCAGCTATTTGTTTTCATATACATACATTTTCAACTTGTTGATCTTAAGATATCTAACAAAACCCATGTTTTATTTAGTCATGTATTTTTTTTCTTGACGGTGGTGTGAATATCGAAAGTGGTTGAAGTTTTTGTCATTGAAACAAACCATGTTATAGTTTTCAGAAGATAAGTCAAGTCTATATGGATTTGTCACAATCTTCAAGCGATTTATCGAGGGTTTGTGACACTATTTGGTCGTATCTTTAACCGACACCACTTATAAGAGTTAAAATGTTGTTAGCGGTTGTGCATGAGACATTGACCAATGATTTTTCATGGGGAGATTATTGCTAATTTTAGTAATTTGAGTAAATTATATCTATTATTCACAATAGGAATTTAATTTTAACTTAAAGTATAATTACCAGAGAATCATTAGAATTATCAATTTCATCACTAGGAAGCATCATAAACCTTTATGTTCTAATTCTTTTCTTTTCTTTTTTGGGTCACGCGGACTAATTATACTAATTCATAACAATAATATTTTGGTAAAAAAAAATCGGTGCACAGCTCGCTCTCAACAAGAGTGCAAGTGAATAGCAAACAAAAGTGCAATTGAAGAGGATGTTAGACACCTTGCATGATTGTGAAATATACATAGATTTCATAACATAGCCCTAGTCTTTTTCCACTGTAATGTTAAGGACCCGCTTCCAACTTCGTGTAACATGCACCGTGTTGTCATATCCCAATTCATAAATAGTCCTGTAAGTAATAATCTTATTTTCATAACAGCAAATTGAACAAGATGCATCATAATTGTATCATACAATGATAAGGTCCATACATATTAATTTACAAATATTTTTTCAACTATTATAGCAAAAGATCATAACACTAGCCAAGTAAATTTTTTATTGTCAGGATGAAGAATTTTGCTTTTCTATATGGACTGTACCGATGTATGTGTATCAAACAAAAGGAAAAGCCAACACAAGGAACCAGAAGTTCGATGAAAACCTGCATATTCAGATAAGAACAGCTTGGGTTGATAGTTCAAACAAGAAAATATAAGACATAATGAAGCAATTTATAGGGCAGTATTCCTCTACACTCAAGATTTTTTGTAAAGTAATTAGGAAAAATAATAAATGATAAAAATAATTGAGAAAGATGCATTTGTGGTCTTAATATATGGACCTGACCTCCAAGTCTAGGCCGGTTCAATAACCAGTTTCCCTAACAAGATCGGTTCAATAACCCGAAATTTATATATATCGGGGTTATATATTTACCCCTCACAAACTAAATCCAACTCCAAACCAAAAGTGTTGAAGTATCAAACCCTTCCCTCGGTTGAACCAATCAGGATGGGCAATATTTTTAGTCAAGCAAGTCATTTTTTTTTCCCAACAAGATCAAGCAAATCATTGAACCAAAATGAGTAAGATTCCAAGCCATGTTGAATATATAACAGAAAACACACAACTGACACAAGAAGGGTAAATTGGGAGGTGTGAGAACAAGCCAAGGAAGAGTGTATCGGTGGGAGAGGAGGTGTAGGAGGAAGATAAGAAAGGGCCAACGCCCTGATTTCCTGGTCTGGGTTTGAGCCACAAGTCCCCACATGGAGAAGAAGGCCATTGCCCATTGCCCACCCTCTTCTCTTCTTCCTTCCATCTTCTCTTTTCTCTCTGATTAAAGCCATGGCCAGGTCCACCTGATCCTCTAATTGCTCTGAGCCAGCCAGCTCTAGTCGGTCGAATAAATCTAATATTTCCCCTGTCCTGGCCCCCCTCGTGGGCTGTCTCCTTCTCCTTGAGTGCTACTAACCCAGCATGGACAGACCTATGTTAGCTAAAAGCAGTTTCGTATTTTCACGGTGAAGGGTCTGCAAGAACATGAGGCTCTCACTTTGATCTCATCTACCTAATGCGAACCCAATCTAATTTCGTGATGGGTAATTAGGCATCAATTCCCAATATTAAAATTGGGCAGGCAAATTAAAGGACGCAAGACTTGTGTAAATATCGCTCCATGATATTGACACAAACAATGTCCCTCTTAATTTTTTTTTTTTGAGCCACGAGTGAATATATCTATCCATCATGTCGGGGTAGAGAGGAGTAAAAACCCATTTGAATGGTATGCATTATTTGCTCATGGGAATCATTTTAGTGCATTTTTCATTTTTTAAGGCGATTCAACTTAACCATATTAACATGATTAGCTCTTCTGGTTTAGCCAAAATTGCCAAAGTCAATCAGAAGTTCTGTTTTAAGCCATCCTATAGCCTACATCAAATTTCTTTTGGAAAAAAAAAACCCAGACTTTCTATGCACTGGTTTTTGGTGTTTCGTTGAACAGCTTGCATTTGCGATGATGTTTCACATGGCATACTGGGATCCAGTTGGTGATGCCATTCTTTTCTAGCACTTGTCATGTAACAAACGTGAGCCAAGTATGACAACCTCTCCAATGTCTTGTATATAAGGTGTTTCGCATCAGATCCTACGTACTTTTTGATCACTACAAACTACTAACTAGAACTATATTAATGATCTTATAATGTATTTGGGAAACAATACTTCATAAGTTGTAATGAACACCTCAAACTGAACAAGACCCATGTCAAAGTCATTGTCTTATCAAG
>JAVDBV010047868.1:0-19538 GCA_032619315.1 Piper longum
CGACCGGTTCTAAATATAAAACCCTAACTCGAATCGTGGGTTTTACAGATGGTGGTGGTGGTGAGGGCAGCAACGGCAGTGGTAGCGAGTCGGCCAGTGGTCGATCACTTGTCCAATTAGTCCTCTTCGATGGTGGCACTAAGTGTGGGGGAAAGCTCGGCTAGGTCAAGGGACAGGGCGGCAGCGGCAGAGCGGCACGGCAGGCAACGAATCAATGTTGGGACACGCGACGCTAGGAAGAGGCGTTGAGCATGGAGGCCAGGAAGAATGGGGACTACACAACAATGACTCAGCTGTGGTCGACGGCTTAGATCGGCAGCGATGAGATGGCCAGAGGGGAATTGACAGCAAGGAGGGGGCGGTGATAGGGTGAGAGAGGGAGAAAGGGTCGGGATGAGGTCTTTGGGACAATCTCATAGTTCAAAGTTGATTAGACTCTAACTAGAGTAAAAAATAATAACTAACTCGTAATGAATTCTAAAAAAACCCAAAAAACTAGGGGAAAATCCCATAAAGTATAATACACACCATAACATCACAATGACATACTCTATAACAAATAACCCACCCAAACTACTCTATAGTGCGTCTTAATGCATAAAAATAATTATACGATCAAATTCCTAAAAAAAATATTGCATACTATCATATACTCTAATAACTCATTTCTCATCATCTTTCTGACGTTATCATCATATACTCTTGTACATTTGACCTTCATTGCTCATAACTCAGGGCTGGCCTTGACGTAACACGTGGTTCATGAAACTGACTCAACTCGAACTCGAATCGAAGATAGAACCGACTGGTTCTCTAATGTAAAATTCTAACTTGAATCACGGGTTTTACAAATATCCTTTACAAGTTGCCACATTTCTCCCCTTTCGCAATGATAAGTACTCCTTTGGATAACTTTCATACATATCTAGTAAATTAAGAACTATAGTCAATTTCATCAAACTTGCTTAAAGACAACAGACTTGTTTTCAAGCTTGGAATGTGTTTCACATTCTTTAAAATTAATTTGTGATCTAAACTAGTCACCACATGTACATTTTCTATGCCAACAACACGTAATGTGCCGTCATTTCTTATCTTCATCATTCCCAAATTTTTTGATTTATAAGTAGAGAAGAACTCTCTACATCTTCAGAGTCCACAATCCAACCTAAATTATTTGCCTTACCAAAGCACCTATCATTACAAAAGTAATAACTACCAAGTCATTTCTATAATCAATAAAATTGACATTTTTCTTTCTCCTTGGTCCTTTTCCTTGTCATGTTGCATATTTCTTTTCAATTTTTGACAATACCTTTTTTATGTAACCAACATTGTCACAATAAAAACATTTTACCAACTTTCTTCCATTGTTTGTCCACTTGAACCTTCTCTCACAGCCCTCAAAATGAAGCTAATTTTGTTGACTTCCTTCTTAGCTCCTCTGACAAGAGTGATGCTATAACAAAGTCCAAGTCAAGTTTAGAAATATGACTCAACCTCATAATTAAATTATCCCACGAGCACAACATCAAATAGAGAAGTAAGGTAGCATGTTCTTCCTCATCAACCTTTACACTTGTTCCCAATAGGTCATTCACCAAGCTATTAAACATAGAAGTCTCATCCTTCGCCTTCAAATTATACAATTGGCTCCTCAAAAAAATCTTACTTACTAAGGATTTGTCTTTATACATTCTATGAAGACCATCCTTTATTAACAGTTTACATATTGAACAACACCTTATCATCCAAGCAAATAAAATATTAGTCTTAGTAATCTCATCTTTTTCAATAAATTGTGTATCTATTATACCTTCACGTTTCTGATCCTTTCCTTTAAGAGCAATTGCACAACCATTCTTCACCTATAAAATATGAATATTCACTTTCCACATAGAAAAATTACCTCCATTAGATTTAGGAAGTAGAAATTTGGTTGTACTCTTCTCAGCTATTTTGTCAAAAGCAAACAAGAAGCTTAATCTTCACTGCGAACATCTGCAAGCCAACAAATCAAAGCTCTAGATACCCCTTGTTTGAATTTTAACACACAAAATCCATAACTTTTTTTGTCATCCTTTGACAAGGTAAAAGGCAAGAGACAATGAATACACAAAAAAATTAATGTGGAACCTCAAAATAAAAGGGTAGCCACAAACCATCCACTATAAAATATATTGTGTATACAATTTATTCTAATTGGAAAATACTCACACACTCTCCAATTCGGAAAACAACTCACAATCTCGAATTATGAATACTCAAATTAAGAAATCACTATTCACAACCAAAGAAAACACACTCAATTGTGTACTATATCTACCTCACAATACAACTAGACAAAGACAAATTCTTAAATACAACCTTAGACACGCAGAGCAAATAACAAATACTCCTCCTTGAGCATTGGAACTCTCAATAATAAATCTTTTCTTTATTTCCATAGTTCTTAAAGTTCTCGCACCTCCTACAGTAACTTTATATCTCCGTGGTTCCTTATGTAGTTGCATGTTTTCTCATCTTTAACGTATAATGAAGGACTCCAACAATTCTCCCCTCCCAAATCATATGAAACACTTTTACTTTCATGGGGAGGGAGATACAACCCCTACAAACTCCCCTTTTGACCCATGTGGAAACTCTTTGAAAAATCTTTTACTCTACACCACTGTCAAACGCCTATTAAATTTGATGTACCGTTATCAACCGTCTGTCGGCCGCCATCACATGAGAAGGGAAATATCTAAGCATATCTCCCCTAAATTCATGTGAAATGTTCTCTCTCCTATAGTATCTAGCACATCTCCACCACCATCTTGGGAAAAGAATTGTGAGCTTATTTTTCATCATTTAGGATCATCTTCTCTTCTTTTTCATCATTTATGATCATCTTCTCTTCGAATATATTCACTAACTCGTCAACTCAGGTTTCTAAAAATGTCTCATTTTCATCTTCTACTTTTATGTCAACTTTTTTTTCATTATGAGTGTGATCATTACTAAGAATCTTATTGTAGAATTCCATTACTACCTTAGTACGACCAACCCATTGATGTCATATTTGCTTAGTAAACCCATCAAGACTACTTCTACTCTTGACATATCTTACTAATGACTGTACAAACTACCACATTTTTTCCATGTTGTAATGATAAGAGCTCATTTGGATAACTTTCATACTTCTCTAGCAAATTGAGAACTATAGTTAATTTCATCCAACTTTCTTAAAGGCAACAGACTTGCTCTCAAGCTTCAAACATGTTCCACTCTTCAAAAATCAATTTGTGGCCCAAACTAGTCACCACATGCACATCTCTCATGCCAACAACACATAATGTGCCATCATTTCTTATCTATACCATTCCCAAATTTTCTAATTTATAAGTAGATAAGAACTCTCTACATGATGTTGCATAAAAGGGAGCTCTAGAGTCCACAATCAAAATTAAATTATTTGTCTTACCAAAACACCCATCATTACAAAAAGTAATAACTACCGAGTCATTTTTATAATCAATAAAATTGGTATTTTTCTTTCTTCTTGGTCCTTCTCCTTGTTATGTTGCATATCCTTTTTCAATTTTCTACAATACCTTTTTATTTGACCAACATTATTACAATTAAAGCACCTTACCACATTTATTCTATTATTTGCCCAGTTGAACCTATTTTTGCTCCTCTTAGAAACCAAGGTTCGCTCCCCTAAAAAGGAAGTTGATTTTACTGACTTCCTTCCATCTCCTTTGACAAGAGTGATGCTATAACAAAGTTCAAATCAAGTTTAGAAATATGACTCAACCTTATAGTACAACATCAATAGAGACGTAAGGTAACATGTTCTTCCTTATAAACCTTTGCCCTTGTTATTAATAGGTCATTTACCAAGCTATTAAGCACAACAGAAGTCTCATCCTTCATATTCAAATTATACAATTGTCTCCTCCAAAAAATCTTACTTACTAAGGACTTATCTTCATACACTCTGAGATGATCATGTTTCAATAGGATGTATATTGAACATCATCTTATCATCCAAGGCCAATAAAATATTATCCTTACTAATCTCAACTTTTTCAGTAAATGGTACATATGTTATACCTTCTCAGTTCTAATCCTTGACTTTAAGGACAAAAACACAACCATTTCACCAATATGATATGAATTTTCACTTTTTACATAAGAAAATTATCTCCATCAAATTTAGGAAGTAAAAATTTAGTTGTAATTTTTTTAGCAATTTTGCTAAAAGCAAACAAGTAGCTTAATCATCACCACGAACATCTGCAGGCGAACAAATCAAAGCTCTCAACACCACTTGTTAGGATTTTAACACACAAAATCTTTAAGTTTTTTTGTTATGCTTTGACAAGATAAAAGACAAAAGATAATGAACACAAAAAAAAAGTAATGTAGAACCTTAAAATAGAAGGGAAACTACAAACTATCCACTATAAAATATAATGAGTATACAATTCATTATAATTGGGAAATAGTCACACACTCTACAATCATGAAAACAACTCAACAATCTCCAATTATGACCGCTACTAGCAATACTACACCAACTCAACAATCTCCATTTTTTCTCATAGATATTACTTTAATCATTTTCTGATATACGGGAGAAATGCTCTTAATCTTGTGAAGATGCTTAACTGGAAAAAATTGACAACTATAATTCTATTAAGAATTAAGCAGAACAGCAGATTCTAACCTCTTGTTACGGTTAAAAACCATTTTTTCACCCGACAACAAGAACATTATAGTTCTTGTTTTTTCCAAAGCAAAGAACAAAACAGTTTCAGTGAAAGGTAAAGAGCTTATGATGTGTACGCCAAAATTAATCCTCTTATCTCTAGAATTAATCTAATTCAGAGCTCTATAGGTGCTTAGAGATCCATATTGTCGTTCACAAGCACGGCGTAAAAGCAAATTAAGCTCCGGCCTGCGTTATACATGAGATTGCCGGTCAAGGAGAAGAAAATGCACAAGCGTAGAATTCAGACACCGGCAAATAACCAGTTTTGTTAGAACCTCTTTAAAAGGTAATAATATCAAAATTATAAATTTTTTTACCAAATATGGATCTTAATCATAATCATTATACACTATTAACAGCATTTGCAAGATCAAATGCGACTAAACTGCTAAAACCCAGATGACACTCAGCGAACCATTAAATACATCAACATTTGTGAACAAGACCTTAATCCAATTTGAAACCCCAATGATTTGAATCCTCCTTCGAAGTCAAAATCGATCAGTAGCACATGGTCAAATCTCCAGATTGTACGACCGAATAGAAAGTCCTAAAACCAGCCAAACAGTCAGCATAAATCACACGCAACAGACATCCCATTTTGCAGCTTCCCCCTCATAAAAGCCTAAAACTGAAACATCACAGAAGGTGCAAATGCATGCATCTACCAATTCAAAAATTGACCATTTCATCATCATCTTTAGTGACTGCAACTTCTCATAATTTACACAAAAACTTGTGATCAAATAAGGCTATAGCTCAAAACCACACCAGTAGGGACGACATTATCACGTGCAAGACGTCACTGGGCCTACATAAAATGACCAAGCTTATGGCTTGAAGGAGCCAAACTAGGGGATAATGAAAAACGCTTGGACATGGCTGAGATTCGGAGCTTAAAAGCCTTTGCTTGAATCACCCCCACCAAAGTCTCCAGAATCACCCCCATACGTACCATAGCTGCCACCACCAGTTCCATATCCGTTACCATATCCACCTGTGTTCCGAAACCCACCAGTAGGTTTATCATTTGCAAAGCTCACACGGATGTTACGACCATGTAGCTCCTGGGAACATGAAACCACCACCACTCAAAAATCATGACGCCAAAAAGGCCACCACTAGAAAAATATGATAAGACAAGCCATATCTACAACTGTTCTGCAGTCACATTTAGAAAAATGTGACATGCTTTACCAACCTGGCCATCCATGCTGGACAAAGCGCTGCTGGCAGCTTCACCAGTTGCAAAGTTCACAAAACCAAAGCCCCTTGATCGTCCGCTGTCTCTATCAGTAATAACTCTGGCTGTAAAAACACATAATATAAAGATCATCTAACAATCCTACAGCCCAAACAATTTATGAAACCAGTAGTAACATCAATAAATAGCAACAAGTATAGGCATCAAAAGTACCATAACACTCAATTTATAATGCAGCATGCATGCATTTCTCCTATCATATGAACACATTGTTAAAACTATCGAGCATCAGGTAGACCATAGGCCTTTGCAAAAGAACTGATTAAAAAGCCAGGTAATCATATCCACTAATTATGGTAGTCATGAACACTTTGAACACTCAATATGATGACTTTGAACCAAGAACCATAACTTCTTTTCTACTTTTTTTTTAAAAGAACATCTCTCGATCAGCAAATTTGTGGGGTAATGATAGGCCGGATCACTGTTAAATAGCCAAGCACAGCAAAATGAACAATAATTCATTTTCTTGGAAAAAGAAAAAAGTGGAGTTCATGAGAACATATTTCAACAATAGAAACCGCCATTAATAACAGAAGTAGAGTCCACCTCCAACATATTATGGAATACAAAATTAGATTTTAGTCAGTCAGCTAATAGAAACGACAACTCCACCAATGCTTGTGCATTAACAATCCCAAGCCCAGACCAAAATAGTTGGTATCAAGAAGGGCATCCGGCCATCCAAAGTTTTGCCATTTATAATCGGATGCATACTAGTTTAGGATCCATGCCTCCAATACCCTTTGAATATCAGGTCAAAATACAAAAGAAGAAGATTTAACTAATAGAAACTGCCCAGACAATTGAAGTTTCACAGACGGTATGCATGAAAGCAAGCACAATTATTGTTCACGAGGAGGAAAAGTGCAAATTACAAAAAGGATAAATGCTTCTGCCCAACAACCCAGGATCAAGTTAAAAAAAAAAAAGGCAAACTATAACTAGAAATTTCGTCTTTTGCTAATGTCTAGATGGCAGTAAAGCAAACAATTGCATTTAAAAAAAAAAAAACCAAAGACATCTCACCTTCAGTTACATCACCAAAACATGTAAAAGCGTCTCTTAGAGATTGGTCATCAGTGCCAAATGAAAGACCTGAAAAAAAAACAAAATCAATAAGACAACATAAGTTTTGCACGTTAATTACATAACATAGGCAGGCACATATACCATCCAAAAGAAAATAAATGACACACCCCCAACAAAAAGTTTAGTGGATGATACACAGCGGAAAGCATTAAGCATTGAAGTACGTTGCCCAGAAATTTTCTGAACTAGGCAACCAAGCCGACCAGTGAATGCCATCCTGTAAAAATAACCACAAGAGAAGCACTTACTGAGAGCAAAATTAGCTGGCATAAAAACCGAAATTTTATTAGCCAGACAATGGCAGAATTCCTAATGAAAAACCATGTAGTTTACAACTCTAGGAAAGTGAACCACATGAAAATAAATTGGAGGAAAGTAAGAAAACTATCAAACGCTAGAACCCCAACAACAAATTCAAGCAATGAATGACAGTCTAATTAATGCCATCCCATTTAAACATTGACAATGGTTGACTCCACTCTGATGAAAACGTGAATAATCAATCATCAATAGTCACACACCCCATTAAGAGTTCCTCATGAACAATCATATCCTAAGACTGCCTTCACTCGTCAAGTAACAAATTTAAGCAAGTAACATAGAGAAATGATACCGACGCCTTACAGACCATGCATACACACAACATCATCCAATACCATCGAAATACAACAACACGCAGATGGATGAATTTTTCAAGGAATGAATAATCGGCTAACTAAAACCGTCCCATTTAAGCATGATAAAAATGCCCTCTTCCCAACAAATATAAACAAACTCTGCGACATTGAATAAAATCCGTTTCGACGAACAGTCACGGAACATAAATCCCTCAACTCTACTCAGATGAAAAATGGGAACAATCATCAATCACCCCAACCCACTAAAACTCACTCTCCACTTATCAAACAGCAAGAACACACACGTCAAACCTCCACTATCTCACAAACTAACTCATCAACCAACTCACCCATACATGCGTACATGCAACACCACCCAACAAAGAGACAGACAGCCGTCAATTACAAAATAAACACAAAGCAAAACATCAATCATTTCATATTTTTTTCAATCTCAGGCCACATCAACAACTTTTCTTCCAAACCAACCAAACATTCAATTGCAACCGTAAACATACAACAGACGAGAACAAGAAATCATAAGAAGGAAAGTGATTGACAGTACAGAAAGAGCTTACTGGGGCGAGGGAGTAGGAGAAAGAGGGTCGACAAAAGCGACGCAGGTTTAGGGTTTTAAGAAAGCATCGAACCATCTTCTACTGAGACCGTTTATGTCATTTCACGTGCCAGGGACTCGTTAGGACTGAGGAGGTCGAGTTGCGTCCGAGTCGAAAACTCAGTCTCGTGCTTCTCGTGGTTTTACCAACATCCAGGCTCTAAATCGAGCAAATAGCTTCACATTTTAATTGATGCAAATGCCTTAGCATTTTTAATTTGAATATAAAAAATTGAGCTTTGATTCAAAGGGACACGGGCTCTAATTTGCTTCTGAGAATTTGAAGTCCAATGTCGAGATTAATCTGACCATAAAACACCTCCTAAGATTTGTACAGACATAAACCGAAACCTTCTAAACTTAGGTATATGATCTTTTTTTTTCCCTTCTAAACCTTCTATATTTGTTGCACGACTGGAGTAGAAGTCACGACCAAAGTTACTCGGAAAAAAAGTGGTAAAAACTATAAAAAAGAGAGTATGACCATATCAGTACTAAAAAATTAAACCTGTTACCTCTTTGTTTTTTTTTAAAAAAACGGACCCTATCCCAACAAAAGATCGTTGTAGACATCAGAAAGGTTTTTCTTATTTATTAGTTGAAAGATTAGTAAACGAGAGAATCTACACATGAACCACCAAATCGAACATTGCCATTTTTTGTCCACGCAATAGTATGTAGCATTCTGTTCATCGAACTAACATTTACTAGAGCAAACCACTACACCTTTCCAGATACCCATCAAAATATACCAGCAAAGAGACAGCGAGGAGCTTTGGAAAAGAGAAAAGGCACAGCAAGGAAAAAAGAAAGAAACAGCAAACCTGATATCATCTTGCAAAAAGAAATATAAGATGTATGTATTCAGTTTTCTTAATCATCTAATCAAATTCAAACTACTGCAACTCGCTGTGATCAATCGCTAGACCCATTAAAATGTACCGAAGTTCAATGCCTTGCGTATTGGGCTAAAGCTCAAATATTAAAATTGTCAAGGGACTTGACTTCAAGCCTTCTTTTGTTTCTTTGGGGTAGGAGGTGGGAAGAGGAACCGGAACACCCAGGCAGCCAAAATAGATCCAACAAAAGGACAAATCCAGTAGACGTATAATTGCTCCCATGTGTTGTGTTGATTCCTTGTGTATGCCCATGCAAAGGCCTACAAGAAGCACAAAATGCAGTTAGAAAAACCAATATTTGACAAGCAAATTATTAGATCACCAGCGGGCAATATCTGCAGAAACAAAACAATCAATACAACCTATTTCCATTGTTGAATGGCACACAAAATGTGAGAGAATTATGTATGACTAACGAAGCCTCATTATACTGATCTTGCAAACAAGTAAAATACAACAAATAGTGAAATAAGCAAGCTTTTAGCTAATGCAACTTGCCAAATTGGCTATAACTCAGTGTAATCAATTAAAAACACAGCATGCAATACAATAAATGAAACTATGACAACAAAAATGCCATCTACTCAATTGACGTTCAATTGTAGATGTCCACAAAAACGTATATTCTATTAAAATATATAAAACTTCTCTGAATGTAAACGAACGGCATATTTCAAAGTGAATATACAATAGATGTGTGTATTAAGGAATGTTGGGTAAGGGGGCAGGTTTTTAGGGATGGAGGTTTTAAAATTTCAAGTGAGTCAGATCCACTAAGGTGAACATTGTACGAATCATGATATAAAATACCTTTAAACTATTTTCAACCAAAGGAACAAAAAGATGATCTGACACCTGAACCCCAAGAGTTCTATTTGGTGGCAACAGTATGGATACTTAGCAACAGATCCCAGACAAAAACGTCAACATTAATCTAGTTTTAAGGTGAATTTTGAAAGAATAGAAATTTTTTGCACATTAATTAATTTGTTAGACTAAATAGAGAGAACACATCTAGCTGCCAAAACTTTTGACATTTGTTTTAAGATAGATCTTAGACCTCAATAAGATGTATATCCCATCAGGTCAAACTTGATGAAGCCACTAAGAAATGAGATATCTGCCAAGCCCATAGCAATATTTAACCACAATAAAGTTCAAAAAAATTTATTGTTATTATTATTATTATTATTATTATTATCATATATAAAGTAACTTAGAAACTGCCCTCTTTCTCGATCATCTCCTTTCCTTCAAAAACCTAATTTGAACTTCTCATGTCTACCGTCCCCAATTCCCTATCAACATAGTTTGCCCACCTTCTTGTTGGTGATGGGTGGATTTGTGTGTGTGTGGGGGGGGGGGATGGGGGGAAGAAATCTAATACAACATTGAAATCACAGCTCATAGAAGAAACTTGCTTTGTGAAAGAGATCAAGCCATTTTAAAAATCAAAAGCACAAAACCATTCTAGTCATCTACATACAATGCCTGAATAACTATCCCCAAAAAGCCTTATGATATCAGAAAATTTCATCAAAAAGCTTAACGAGATAGTAGAAAAAGGAAAAGGGGTACCAACATTGGCGGGATTCATGGAAGGGCCAGTGTAACCAGAGCCAGCAATCACCAGTCCAATAGTACAAGTAGCCAGCAAGAATGTCTTGATCAAAAGATTTCTTGGACCTCTTAGAATAATCCACAGCACCGAAAAGCTAATAACAAAGGTCAATACCCCTTCCGCCATAGCCCCGGTGTGCACATCCACTTTCAATGAAGGCCCTCCCACCATGTGCTTGAACTTGGGGGGCATGAATTCCAACACCGCAAGCGCACCCGCAGCAGCACCCAAAGCCTACCAAATCAGATAAAATCAACAAACCCACATTTCAATTTCCGTACGTAAGCAAGAACAACAATAATCTCAAATGAACAACAACAAATTTCATCCAAAGTTAGAGCTTTTCAACACCCCACGGGGGAAAAAAAAAAACAAACTTCATCCAAAGTTAAATCTTGCCAACACATCCAAATTTTACCGAAAAATCCAAACTTTTCAAAACCCTAAATCCAATATCCACAGCCAAGAAACAGCAAACTTCATCCAAAGTTTAAAACTTGCCAACACCCCTCCCATAGAGAACAAAAATTTCATCCAAAGATGAAACTTTTTCAACAACCCCAAATCACATCCGCATCCAAGAGACAACAAATTTCAAGTTTGCACCTTTCAAAAGCCCTAAATCCCATCAATTGCCAAAAGCAGAAAAAATCGATCCATAACAATCCAGAGATCGAATATCATCACCTGCGCCGGCGACCGGACGGCGAGGGAGAAGATGGAGTCATTGCCGACGCCAGCAACGTAGAAGCAGGCGGAGCCGGTGGGGTTGAAGCTGGCGCTGCCGATCAAATCGCCAAGGATGGTGAAGACGAAGAGCATGGCGGTGAGGATGAGGATGGTGAGGATGAGTGAGGGGCCGACGCCGGAGACACCGAGCGCCGGCGAGAGGATGGCGGCGATGGGGCCAAGGCTGGAGATGCAGGCAATCCACAAGCCGGTGTAGACGGCATCGGCAATGGCGGCCTTCAACACGGCCATGGCGACGGCCGGCGGCGAGTGGTGGGGGCGGCGGCGCACGAAAGGGATGAAGCACCTATATCGAAGTAGGGGGTTCCCAACTACCGACCACGTGAGGTGACGATGTTTACTATGGGATAATTTTTTACGTACGCCGGAGTTTGGCTTTGTTGACTTATTGTGAATTTGTAGTTACCTTGAGATGTTCTGGATCTCGGGAATTTGAGGATGGGATTAGCTTAGGGATGATTAGATAATTATCTCCTCCCAAATTCATGTACGGTTAGGGTTAGGATAACAAGTAAATAATATAAAAGGTACACTTTGAACGACATTTTAATTTGTTATTTCTCTTTTTTTTTCTGTTTTCTTCTTTATAATTTAATGTTCTACTTATTTAAAGAACTTTTATTGTAAGTATTAAATTTTTATTTATAAATAGCAAGCGAGCGCTCCGTTGGCAAGCCGCTCAAATAAATAAAAACTTAAAGGTGTTGATTCGAATTGATTTGGTGACAATCATTATTTATAAATATTAAGTTGAGCACGAAAAATAAATAAATATTAAGGCATTAGAAAAATTTTATATGGTTCTAGACAAGTCAATTCACGGTAAAATTTGTCCTCACAATTTACTCATTCTCTATCCTATTATAAAATCACAAAATTTACTGATTTTTGTAGCTTTAACTTAGGCGTACCCGAGCTTGTAGCTCTGAGTTCTACTAGCCCTTACTTTATCTTCAAATGATAAAATAGGCGGAGCATGAGAAGGTCTCCAAATAAAATTCGGGTTGGTTCGCTCTGCTGCAATGTGGCCTGGTTCACTGCTGATGGGCCTGGGCCTTGTCGAGTGAGAAGTCGGGACTTGCAACGGACCAGAATAAGTGTATGTGGGCTTCGAACAAAGCAGCTTCTCGGGCCTTGGATTCGGTCAGGTCAGTGGACAACAGCTTGTGTAAGTAATATGATTTGGACACGGTCCATGCTAAGAGGGTATGCGGATCCAGGCCTTCTCTTGTCCTCGTCTTCTTTCTTTATCTTCCGACGTTGCCAACAAGTCGGGCTCTTCACCGAGGCGGCAACTCCAAGCAGCAGCAATGTTATGGCAAGTGGCAGGATTCAAAGGCTAAGCCCCGGCTAGACGGTGGCAGGACTTAGCGTGGAATGGCTCCGACGCAGGGCGGTGACTACTTCTCTTCTCGACTCCTGCAGCATGTGTGTGGCTCCAACAAGACTTCAACTAAGCATCAACGTGTAGATCAGACCTCCTCTCTGGTGGAGACTCTCTCGTGACAGCAAGATGGAAGGAACTTCAAAACCTCACGGCAAGGATCCAGCCAGCGAGGGTCAATAAAGCTCCGATGCAGCACAAAAAGTCTCCAACGCTCCAAAAAGATCAACAACGGCAATGGGGCGATGTGCAGCTCTGGCTAGGTCTTTCGGCTCCAAGAACATATCGGCAGCAGCTTTTCCTTGGCAGCGCTTCATGGTGACGAGGCAACAAATGGACGGCATGGTTCTGAGGCGTAGCCCCCAGCTTCACGACAACTCTAAGGGACCAGGGAAAGGCTTCACCTCTCTAATTTACGTCCAACAATCGAAAAGGGACTAACGGCGGCGGTGCAGTCCTTCCTTCCACCCGGTGCAGCGGTTGCTAGCAATGATGATTCTAAGGGCTCCGACTGGTTGCGAGCTCCCGTCCTTCCTTCACAGCCGAGGTGGACGATGAGAGGGTGTACAAGATTGCTGAGTAGCCAGCTCTGGTAGGGCACCGAGGGGAGGCGAAGACAAGCATGTCATTTCCTTCAAAGAGCATGGGAGAGAGGCAGATAAGCCTCGCTCATTCTAAGTTCTTCAAGAGTTATTTATAAGCCATGGCCGTTGGCTCCATCCGGGTGGCTTAATAAAATTTATCGAGCTTCATACACAAAGTTTATTTTATTTAATCAGGCCTTCATTATAAAAAATGGGCTTCAAACTTGGACCGATTAATTTAAATTGGCCCGATAAATCTTTAATATGCGCACTATTTTTCAATAAATAAGATTAGTTTGAGCTAAAATGAACTCAACGCATCTAATGAGTATGAGTACGCTTATCTAGAACAAGCCGAGCTAGAACTCTATAATCTGCCGTGGCTCATTTTTAGAGGGATTGCATCCAATTAAATTTATATTTGATTAAATTAAATTTGGATAAGATGTGCTCCATTTTTTAGTTAAAGTTAGAACAATTTATAAACCCTTTTGCCAATTTACATAGACTTTGAGTCATTTGTGGACCTCAAATCAATATTTTTGGGAAAAAAAATTACTATTAGATAAAACTGGCCTTTATGAATTGTAAATATCTTTCTTTTGAGTATTTATTGTGCATTTTTATTTAGTCACACGGTGGCAAATATACTAAAGGCCAGAATCAACCGAATAAAAGTACGATGAAAATACCATATTTTAAAAATTCAAAATTTAGACTCACCTCAATTTGGTGCAGAAACACAACGTTGCTCAATTTGGTGTAGAGGCATAACGCTGACTAGAAACAGGCTCGAAGTCATTTATTTTATACTTTCCAATCCAACAAACAAAGGATCATATAAAATTAGTATAAAGAGCTCTTTTCGATACTTTAAATTGATAAATATATAATTTATATTAATTTAAATTATTGATTTAATTAAATTAAAAATAATAATATATTTTAGTAAATTTCTTTTGACACATAGAGTCAATCACAAAATCCATCAAGAGCCAATCACAAAATCCATCAGTAAGGAGTTGTCTATGGACTTTGACTCGGAAAGCTATGGATTTAAATTTAATGACTTGGATCAATTAGTACAAATTGATGGATTTAGTTATTTATTTAAAAATAATTAATCAAATTAAAAATCATAAATTCATCTCATTAATATATTAGATCTTATCCTTATAAGTATTTATAACGATCCAACCCAAGTGTATATTGATAGGCCTAAATTATCTATTTAGAAGTATATAACAAAATTAAATATCATAAACTTATCCCACTAATATATTAGTTCTTACCCTCAAAGATATTGCATGTGAAACTAATCTTTTTAGGTATACTACATTCTGCCTATCTTAAAAAATTTTCATCCTTAAATTTTTTTGGAGAAAATATTATAAATAGCCTCATTTCAAAGTTTTCTTTAAAAATTATCCAAGTATACAAAATTATATTAGAAATATCAATTTTTAAAATTTTCATATCAATTATAACCAAATTTTATTATTTTTAAATAATGACAAAAATACCCATAAGATTTTTTTTTGCTAATACCAAAATATATAATAAATAAAACTTATAATTTTTTACTAATTTCATAAGTAAAAATAAAAAATCAAAATATAAATATTAAATAGAATATAAAACTATATTATTGATGAGCTAAAAAAGCAAAAAATATTTGTTATTAAATTTTGGACAATTAAGATGAAAATTAAATTTTAGGCCATTATGTAATGACTCACCTTAGCCAGCCGGGGGTTACCAAAAATACGGAAGATATAAAAATAAAAATGTAAACACAAACATCATAACATGACAAATAATTACGCTTAAGATATAACATAACGAAAATGATTAAACAGGAAATTCAAATATCTCTAAGAATTTATTAACCATAAAATAAATCATGATATATTAAATATAACATGGAACAATGACATAAGGTAAACTAACTACACAAAAGCAAAGTCCCAGAGCCTCCAAATCATTTCTCATAGTCACAAATATAACTTAAATACAATAAAGAAGAAATCTAGTTTTATTCATTAATTCTTCCAATATGGGTTTGTAAGGGAACCACCAACCACACTTTTATCTTCAGTTTGAAGCTACTCACTTGCGGTCACAAAATCACGTTATTAATAGAATCTATAAGTCATATAATTACATGAAAAAAGTCAATATATTCCATATCATTATTTATCAAGTATTCTAATGATTGTGAACCCATGTTGAGCTTCAATTATGTCGGGAGGGGAAGTCACCCCATCCAGCTACAATATCATGTATTCACAAATATGCTACGTAGCCTACAATATGTAGTTAATGATATTTGTCATTAACTCATTCTCTCAGTATCACAAGTGTATAATGAGCCGTCTTACGTCATAGCGCAATATCACCTCTTTCGACATGAGGGCAAACATTTTATCTTTCAAATAGATTTAAAAGTGCGGCCTTGGGTCTGAGTAAGTTAATTCCATAATTCTGGTTACGTTCGGTACTTGGTGCTCGAATCTGAGCTCAGGTTGACCAAAGATGCCAAAAAAGAATATATAATATTTCAATCAATTATACGGCAGCAAAAGCGGACTCTAATTTAATGGAAAAAAAATTAAATTAGATCATACACAACAAGATCTAGATAAATATCATGAATGTGACATAGAATAATATATCACACCAAGGAAAAATAATAAATTTATAAAAGTTTATTAATAATTGATTTATCAATCAATAAATTTATAATCATATTAAAGCTTAAATTATCCAAAAATCAATAACAATTAATTCAAATTGTAACTTTCCATCCAATAACTATAACCAAATATTTACTAATCTTTTCATAAAACCCAATAATATATTTCCATCCACTTGCCTAAAATTTTACCCATGACATAAATACTTTATTAGCATGAAAACACATTAATGCCTTGCCCTTTTATAAATTAATTAATTATTTAAATCAAGATTCACCCTTAGCCTATGATAAAATAATTATTAACTTACTAGCATATATTTAATTACTAATATTAATGTATTTTCCTTGGCGTGTTAATTATTTAACTAATGAGATATCATTAGTCTTAGAAATGAAGGTTACCATATATACAATTAATTAATATCACATTTTAATTCCAATTAAGAAATGAGTGTAACTTATTCTATCAATAATGGCTTGATTATATATTAACAATAATTTATTAACTTTTCATTAACTCTAATTAATTATCTTACGATCAGTTAGATCATCGTATCTAATGATTTAATATAGTTTATATTAAAATTTAAATGATATCATTCGTAAGATTATTTAAATTATTTAACTTGTTAAATATTCAAACTTTATTTATTTTAAGTATGTTATTAGGGTGCAACAATTGTGATGATCTCACTGTTATATTTTAATAACTCATTTAAATTATTAATCTATTAATAAATACTTAATTTTATACTTAACAATCAATTAGATAATATGCCATTAACCAATGATAATTCATCCCATAATTAAATTATATTGCTCGTATCACAACTCATAATTTAATAATTTAGTTTGTGTTATTGACCATATAAAATAGTTAGAACCATGGGTCACTTGATAATAATTTATAAACACGTTCAAGAGTAAATATAACCACCACCCAATAAAGATGGACACGATTGCGAGCCAGATCAAACCCTAAAGCCTCATTCTAAGCACCTTACCCAACAACCACTTCAATAGTTACCTTATTTAGGCCAATATACATATGTACATCTAAATATATATTAACCATATCACTGAAATCCTCAATCACAATATATTGCCCCTCTTTACCCAAGCATAACAATTAAACAAACCACAACCAAGAAATCATGATCTAACCCTTGCAAAGCCACTAGAGATGAAATAACACGTTAATAACATGACACCCACTCTACCACAGGTACACAAAAACCCCCTAAGGAACCTTGCAATTGCCTAATAACGTGCAAGATAAGAACAACATATCATGCTTGAGTGAACACAAGGAAGAAGAATGAAATGAAAAAAATACAGATGAGGAGGAAAAGAAGTAAGTTGGGAGAGGAATGACACTGAAGATGGTAGATCTAGCATCCAAACCCCTTCCCACGATCCTCTCTATATAGAGACTAAGGGTGATTTAAGATAACCATCATAACTATAAAAATCTCTCATACAACATTATATAATCAATAAAATCTTACCCCTAAAAGATTTATTGAAACGTCTCCATAATTCTCTTCCATCGTAACTAAAATATCCACTAAATATTAACAATTAATTCTAGCCATACAACTTCACTCATCCAAAAAAATTATTATTATTATTATTATTATTATCATTATTATTATTATTATTATTATTTCGTGGTGTTTATAATTAAAATAATATATATATATATATATATATATATATATTTAGATGCTCGAAATTTTAATTTGAAATTGTCACATTTTATTAAAAATTAAAATTATTTTTTTATTCAATATGTTTTATTATGAATATTTTTCAAAAAAATGAAATATCATTATATAAAACACAAAAAATATTTTTGAGAAAATTTAAAGTTAGATTATGGGTATTTATGTCAATAAAATAAATATATGAATTGGCTATATATGAAATAAAAATTTGAGATCTGGCTATATTTGATATAAATTTAAAATTTTGGTTATATTTGATATAAATTTAAAATTTTGGTTATTTATGATAGAAAATATTAGAATTTTGTTATTTATGATATTTTTCTTTTTTTAGCTAATAGCCAGGTTACTAATCCAACCCATAATCTAATATGATTTTAGGTTAGTTTTGATTAACGACCCGCTCTATGGATAAATTGATGGGTTTAAGACATCCCTTTAAAAATAGTTAACAAAGTTAAATATCATAAAAAATTGATCCCCATAATATATAGGACTTTTTTCTTTGGCTCATGGCTAGCTTACTAGTCCACATCTAGTCCCATTGACAATCCAATATGATCCTTAGCTCTGGTTAATGATCCTCCCCAAGTGATTAATGACTCACCCCAAGTGCAAATAAATGGTTCTAAATCATTCTGTTAAAAATGGTTAATCAAGTTAAAGATTATAAACTCATCCATTTTAATATATTAGATCTTACATTGATAGATATTGTATGTGGTAATAACTTTTTATGATGCTATAGTATTAGATGTAAGACTAACTCTATAGATATTATATTCCACCTATATTAAGGGAATTTTATCTTCAATTTTTTATGGCTTTTAAGCCTAATTTGAATTTGTCTAGACAGACCAACGTTTATCTAATACGATCTTAGGTTGGTTCTGATACCACTTATAACGGCTCCGCCCAATTAATGTAAAATGATGGACTTAGTTGTCTCTTTAAAAATAATTAATGAAGTTGAATATTATAAACTCATCTCAGTGATATATTTAGATCTTATTCCGATAAATATTGAATGTGTGACTAATTTTTGAAGGATCTTATATGAAATCTACTCAAATAATTTTTTGAATGAAAAAAGAGTTTTAAAACTATAAAATTTATGAAAAAAATAGAAAATAAAGTATTCTAGTATAAAGAGGTAATCATATATATATATATATATACCCACGTTTCTGTGCTTAAGCACAGGGTGCTTAAGTTTGTTTCTAACCGTTGGATTTTATCCAACGGCTGAAATTAAACCTGCCTCCTTCCCCATCTCCTTCTTCCCCACTTCGACGGTTCCTCTGCCACTCTGCCTCCTCTCCCACCACCACCGCTCCGGCCGACCTGACCTGCCGGCGACCCCGACCTCGCCGGCCTCTGCTCCCACCTCGAGGACGCCATCAACGCCGTCATCTCCCGCCGATCGGCCCCCGACTGGCTCCCCTTCCTGCCCGGCACCTCCTACTGGGACCCGCCTCAGGTGCCCGTCATGGTCGTCGAGGTGGTCGGGAAGATCACATTAGG
>JAVDBV010047869.1:0-26880 GCA_032619315.1 Piper longum
CGGTTCGGTCGCCGGTAGCATTTCCGGGTCGGTTCAAGGGTGAGCCGAGTCGGGGTGTTACACAAGGAACAAAGGGCTAAGCTTGACTCTAGAGCTGTGGAATGCATTTTTCTGGGATATGGTGATGATAGGTTTGGATACAAACTTTAGGATCCTAAAAATAGAAAACTAATTTAAAGCAGAGATGTAGTTATCAGAGAGGATCAAGTAGTTGAGGACTTTGGCAAAGAAGAAGGTCCTTAAACAAAATATCAGGAAAGTTTTAAAAAGATAAAAGAACTTTCAACTTCAACTAGAAGTGAAGAGAAGGCTCAGGATGACACAATTATTCCCCCACCTAGTGAGGATGAGGGTGAGAATGAGGTGACTGATAATATTTCTAATGAGTTTGTTAATGATATTAGACAGGAACAAACAGATTTTGACCAAGGGGAGCCAACTAATATGAAGACTAGCTTGTGAACTAGTTCCATCAACAAGATATTCATCATTATAATATGTCAAAATCACTGAATGTGGAGAACAAGAAAATTTCAGTCAGGTCAAAGCTCATATAGAAAAAGAGAAGTAGTTAAAGGCAATGCAAGATGAGATGAAATCTTTACATGATAATCATACTTATGAGTTGGTGGATCTTCATAAGGAAAGAGAGTATTAAAGAACAATGAGTCTACAGGATCAATCATGAAGAAAACAACACACAACCACGGTACAAGGCAAGGTTGGTGGTGAAAGGCTTCAGATATAAGAAAGGTATTGATTTCAATTAAATATTTCCTCATGTTGTTGAAATGTCTTCTATTGGAATTGTTTTGGCTTTGGTTACAAGTTTGGATTTAGAAGTTGAATAGTTAGATGTGATGATGACCTTTCTTCATGGTGATCTTGAGGAGGCCATATACATGGAGCAAACAGAGGGTTAGAAAAGGAACAAATGGTGTGCAGATTGAAAAAAAGTATGTATGGTTTGAAGTAAGCTCCTACACAGTGGTACAAAAAATTTGATTTTTATATGAAAAGCAATGGGTACAAAAATTCTGTTTCTGAACATTGTGTGTGTTCATCAAAAGGTTTGATGATGATGACTTTATTATTTTAATATTTTATGTGGATGACATATTGATTGTAGGATATGATGGAGCCAAGATTGCAAGTTTAAAGAAGAATTTGAATGAATCCTTCTCAATGAAGGATTTGGGATTGGTAAATAAAATCTTGGGAATGTCCATTCGGCGTGACAAAAGAGTTAGAAAGCTTTGAGTGTCACAGGAAAAATACATAAAAAAGTGCTTGAAAATTTTAACATAAAAGGTGAAAAGCTGGTTGGAGTTCCACTTGGGAAGAAAAGTGACTTAAGTGAAACAGAGATGAAAGAAATAAAAGAAGTTCTTTATGCTTCTTCTGTTGGTAATTTGATGTATGTTATGGTTTGTACACGACCAGACATAGCATATGCAGTTGGAACGATGTGCAAATATTTAGCAAATCCAAACAAAGAACATTGGCAAGTAATTAAAAGGATAATGAGGTACTTGAGAGGCACATCCACAATGTGTTTGTGTTTTAGAAGTAATAAACATTTATTAGTTGGATACATAGATGTAGATATGGCAGATGACTTAAAGATATGAAGGTCAACATCTGGGTTTGTTGTTAATTTTACTAATGACGTTGTGTCTTGACAATTTAGTTTAAAGTGTGTTGCATAATCCACAATTGAAGCCGAATTTATTGCTACTATAGAAGCTTGCATTGAGATGCTATTAGCAAAGAGATTTTTGAATGAATTGGTGTTAAACAGGAGAGATACATTATCCACTGTGATAGCTAGAGTTTAATTCTCTTGAGTAAGAGTTCAAGTTTACATTTAAGGAGCAATCACATTGATGTGAGATATCACTTGGTAAGAGATGCGTTAGAAAGTAAATCTCTTGAGCCAACAAAAATTCATACTGAAAGAAATTTTTCAGACATGATAGCTAAAGTTATGTTAAAGAAAAAACATGTTTACTATGGGAATGGTGCAGGCATGAATGGAGGTGCCCATGCTGGCTAGAAGTATTTTATGGAGTCTAGAATGGGAGGTTTGTTGGGTTGTCCCTCCTCCATAAATACACGAAATGACAACTTTGTTTTGGGCAAAAACTAATATTTTTTTTAGAAAACACATTTTGCATTGTGCGTGGAAAGAATAGAAGAAAAGATAGATGCTTTTCTTCTTTTTCGTGCGCTGAAAAAGGGTGATGAGGGGAGAAAAGAAAAATTATGTGGATTGAAGAAAGGTAAAAATCTTGTTTAGATTTGTTTATGATCGTCAATGGTAGTTTCGTTAAGTTCTTGATCGGTGACATTTTTCTTTTATTCTCTTTATTTGTGATTAATACTAATTGTGTAAAAGTTGTAATAAATTGGTATTAAAGGTGTTTATTCTTCTTTGAATATTTTCTGTATCAAATTATGATATAGCGAATTTAATCTGGCCACCTGTTCTGTGATTCTTCCCCAAATTTGGGGTTTTTCGCATAAAATTGATGTTTTCTTTTGTTTGTGTTAAATTTAATTAAATTAATTGATATTTCTCATCAATTATATATTAAAATGAAAATTTAGGTGTTTGGTTAATCCCAATATTTCTAACCATTGCTCAATTTCCTTGAAGATTTCTTTCGAGTGTGATTTTATGTGAAAAAAGAGCTCCACGGATTAGTAATTGATTTAGCTTCCATTCAAAAGTTGAAAATTTTTTTGATGTGCAACACAAGCTTCACGAAGCAAGATTTTTCTAAAAGAACCTAGAACTTAAAATGATAATAGTACGCTTTCAAAGTGAAAAATTAGTAGCAGTCAAAGTGATGTTGAAAATAGTTCTGGGCGGTTGCCTTTGTACAATTTTTGGAGAGGATTGTTGTCACAGGCGTACTTTTAGGACCAAAATTTTCGCCCTAAGTCAGATCTGTGCGGCGTATTTCTATCACAGAAACACTCAGCCTCAAGTCAATCACGCAGTATAAATCAAATCCCAGAAGCAAATATCAAGCCTTGTTCGACCACAACTCAACACTACGAGGTTTACCGATCAACACTACCAGTAAATAACTCCCCGGTGCCGCTCCACGAACAACAACAACCAGCACCAATTAGCCTCACTCGATCACCACACCGATCACCACTAAATGTCACTACTCAATAGAGCTATCTGCCCCCTCGTGCCATCTGGCCCTTGCTCGTCTCGGTAATCAGTTCCCACAACCGATTCCTTCGTAAATTTCAACCACGACCTTGGTACTAAAATTTCCTGCCTTATAACATCAGCCAACAAGCAAACCCAGATACAGGAAACCACTTCCCAACCTTATATTATAAATCAAATACAAGGATTACAAGCACTCTACTCGCACCTTCAAGCACTTGCTCGGCTTGTGGACAGCCCCCACAGCCTCGCCCCAATGTACCCCAAATACAATGAAACTCACACACGCAAGAATTACCAAAATCCCTGCACAACCCTCAAGTCGTTTCCCACAGACTAACTTAATTACATGCAATATTCAATCACCGGAATAGCACTAGGTTGTAAAAAGGACGTGTACCTTGATTAGCCCCGGTTAACAATGCCCAGCAGCTCCCGAAATTCCCAACCCTTCACCACGAAGGTCTGTCTACAGCAAACTTTGTTGTCTCCCGTAGATCAAGTCCAGCACTTCACCACTCAGCGCTGAACTCCCACCCTTGAGTCCGTCTTCCTCTCTCAATGGCATTGTCCTCTCCAATTCCAGAAGCAGTCATCCTTCCAGAAGAGAAGAATCCCCCCCGATGGCTTCAATCCTCCATGTCTTTATCTCCACGTCCAAGAGATAACCTTGGATTCGATACCGTATCTTCTCCAAAATAGTTGCAGAAAATGTCATCCAATGCTAGGTACCTTGCCAATCTGCCTCCTCATTGGCTGCAAAGAGATTACAAATCCACCAGAATGTGTTATCTCCAATTTGACAAACTTTGGATAAACACAATCTTTATCTCCGAAGATTCACCCTGGATTCTGCAAATCTTATCTCCAGGGATGCGTTATCCAAACTTCAAGTTGATCCACGGCTGCACCACTGGTTCTGGTCTCCCCCATGGTTCAACCAACAACATCCAGTAATCTCCAACCCAAGCCCCGACAGAAGTCCCAGTACCACTAGGATTCTTAGTGTCGCTAGGATTCTTACTACCGCTGGAATTCCCAAATACTGGAATCCAGCACCGCTCCACACCATCGCTCGGGCATCGCTGGAATACGCATCCCTCCAACATCTGAGTTCCGCTTCAGATATCGGTCGAGTCCAACAACATGATCGGTACACCAAATACCGCTCTATGCGCCGGAACATGCTATTTCCCGACAACTGGCTCACCAGCAACTTCGGTCATCTCGACAGTACCGTGCACCAAGGATCGGTAACCTGCAACCAAATACGGGTTAGCCTTAGTATGTTATTTCCACCACTCGGATAGCCACCGCTACACCTCATGGACGCTGGGAACACTAGGAACAACACCAAAATCCTAGCTCCGGTGACGCCTATGAATCAGGGCTGTAACAATTGTCATGATCATAGTGTGTTTGATTGTATTTGTTCCACTCATAACCGGTGTGCCCTCGGTTGATATATTTTGGTTTCCTTAGGAGGTATATTTATATTATCATGCCACTAGTAGACTTCTTCTGCACAGTAACGGAATATGGAATGCTGCATTTACATCCTCTATAGCTCCCACTGCCTTCATGGTGCCTCTCCTCTCCGAGCTATCTCCACTAGAAATTGGTTTTGAAGAAACTGCTTCTAATTGGGCTTTCCTGTGCTGCTTTCCAAGATGTTGCACGCTTGTGCTCCATTTATTTCTGTCGACTTCAGGACCAATTGCTTTATTATTTTCTATATCATAATTAAAAATTTCGGACTCGACTCCGTGTGATATATAGTCATTTTCTATATCATATAATAATTTAGAAACTTCAGACTTCACTTAACTCGAGTTGAGTCGACGATTTTCTTAACTATAAAATAGAGTTGTGATATTGGAGTTATATGAAGGGGGCCATGTCTTTTAGAATGATCCATGTGCGGCATGCCTTTTATTTAGCCATTTGGAATGGCTATGATTTTAGAATTGAATATTCTGAATTTTATTATTTGTAGACCCTAATTTATAGTATATAATAGGTTTATAATTGGACCTCAATCTGATAATAAACAAACCATTTCTAAAGCTTAAAACAAAAATAAGAAATTGAAGTTGATTTGAATTTTAAAAATATAAATAAAACTCAAATAAAGTGAATAATTTGAGTATTGCAAATATGAATATTAGCCGGAGTGTGAAACCATGAATATTTATAATTAGAATATCATACTTTTAAAAAGTACAATAAAATAGAAAGGTAACACATTGTGCAATGCAAAAATATTTTAATAAAAAGATAACTAGTTAGAAATTTCTTTTGAGAAAATAAAGTTTATTTAAAAATATAATCAACATATAAAAAAGAAAAAAATTATGCCAACCCCCACAGAATGTACACCTTGTTATATATATTATGTATGTGCGATTCAGCTCCCTTGAGAAGTTGAAAGTTTTTAATTCAAAACGAGCTCCACGGAGCAATTCGACTTCCACATAAAACCCAATATATACTTAACAAAATGATAATATAAAATTTTCAAAATTAAAAATTAGAAGCAATTAACATCTAGAGAGGCGACCTTTAGGCAACACGCAAAGGGTCCTCTTTTGGGCTTACTCGCATTTACAGAAAATTCATACGCTTGTTCCCTCCTATGCACATTTGTATTAATTTCTGATCTTTCCTAAGGTTCTGATTGGTTAGTATAAAAGAAGTATAAAAACCATATATAGCAAGGTGTACATCCGCACCCAGTGGAAGGTGGCATAATTTTTTCTTTTTTATATGTTGATTATATTTTTAAATAAATTTTATTTTCTCAAAAGAAATTTCTAACTACTTATCTTTTTATTAAAATATTTTTGCAGTGCACAATGTGTTGCCTTTTTACTAATTATAAATATTCATGGTTTCACGCTCCGACTAAAATTCATATTAGCAATACTTGAATTATTCACCTTATTTGAGTTTTATTTATATTTTTCAAATTCAAATCAACTTCAATTTCTTATTTTTGTTTTAAGCTTTAGAAATGGTTTGTATATTAAGCAGATTGAGGTCCAATTACTAAATACTATCTCGTAAGTTATTTAAAGAATGATATTTTGAATTTATTTAAAGAATAAATTATTTATTCTAATTAATTATAATCCTTGTCAAGTTCCAATTCAAATATTTTTAATTAGAAATTTGTGTACATTTTGAAAATTTTAATTATTTATATTTTATACGAATCTTATGAATTCATTATGATTTCTGTATAACATTTAAGTAAAAAGTCTAAATCAATTTAAACTATAATCCTACTTAAGCTCAAAATTGATTCTATACATTTTTAATGATAATTAACTATAAACCTCCTTTACTCACATTATTTTATTTATCAACATCCATTTGATTTAAGATTTATTCTTATATTTAATTATCATGACCACTATTCAAAATAAAATTTCATAGTGTTAGTATCAGCCATTAGATCTACAATTTTTATTTTTATATTTTTAAAATAATTAATCGAGGGAAAAACTTACATGACCTAGTTTATGATTTATTTTTAAATATATTAGTTTTTAATACACAAAAAAATTGATTATTATGGTATTCATACATTTTATATTACTTCTATTGATGCATTCCCTCAGAGTTCATTGAATGAAAAATACGCATATACAATGAATTAATATTAGAAGCAACTCCATAAATATAGTCACACTCTACTATGCAATACTATAAAAAATTAATTAATATAACCAACTTCAAATGGATGTACATATTGACATATTAAATTGTATACCATGCATGCAACAATTTTATCGATTTTTCTTTATATTGATTATACTTTCAAATAACTATTATTATTTTGATTTATTAAAATGAAATTAATTTTTATTATTTTTTTATATTATCTACCAACCTGCTATCAATTTGAAATTTTGAAGTAATATATATCATATTAATATTATACTTTTAACTTAATTAAATTTAATTTTATATTCAATTCAATATGATCATTTTAAAAATATTTATTATTAAAATATTCTTACTCATTGTATGGCGTACTCTACTCAATTTTATCCCGGTGTTTATTATTATTTAAAAACTAATATATTCTAATATTAACACAACTCATAATATAACCCTACATGCTAATCTTGAATTATTTTTTTTAATAAATTCAATTAAGAATTTTGAATTATACTTTAAAAATATAAATAAATAATCAAGTAAATTGCATATCCAAAATTTCATTTTTTAAGATTTTTTTAAAAAAATTCAAATAATAAATTATAGATATGGAGTTATAATTTTTATTTAAATATATTAAAATATGGATTATTTATCTTTTTTATTTAATCAACATACTAATATTGAATTATCTTTTTAATCAATTAAATTATAAATATGAAAATATATTCTCAACTAAAAAATCCGTGAATAATATACTTTTGAATTATAAATTAAATACTATGACCAACTTTAGACTGATGTATACATGAAATTATACTTCTTTTAATGGTATACTGTTCTTTTTTAAATTATTATATTCTAATTCTAATATAACCCTACACAAGTTAGAAATTCAATTGCAAATCTTGAATTATTTTTTTAATTAATCCAATTAAAAGTTTAGAATTATCTTTTAAAAACCTAAATAAAAAATTAATTAATTAAATTACACATCCAAAAATTCCCCTTTCAATATTTTTGATTTTTTTAAATAATTAAATTATAGATCTGGAATTGTTTTTTTACTTAATTCAATTAAAAATCGAGATCATTTATCTGTTTTATTCAATTAACTTGCTAACATTGAATTATCTTTTTCATAAATTAAATTATTACAAATCTGGGAATATTATAAAATTATTATTAATTTTTTAGAAATATGGAAATATATATAATCTTGAGTAAAAAAATCTATTGATTTTGTATTTCAAAACAATATAATTCTAACTCAGGTACGATTACAATTTAAAGTGTCATATCTTCGAGATATCTATGTATATTTAAATATAACCTATGCTCAACATGATATCATATATATGACAACCATGAATGAAGGAAAATAAGAGGAATATTTATTTTACATATTAATTATACTCTCAAATAAATGTTTTTTAAATATTTCTAAGTTAATTATCAACTTCGTCTTGTTATATTATGTATTGACCTGCTACCAAATCTCATACTATTGTTTAATAAAATATATCATATAAAATTAAAATTACAATTAAAATTTAATTAGATTAATTTTTATTGTAACATATATTTTTATTTACATATTCTCTAAAAAATTATATTCCTTTTCAAATTATTTGAAGTGTTACCCATCATTGTGTGGTGCATGCTCTACTCGATTATATACCTTTTTATGTTATATTATATTTTTATCAATTCATATATTAAAATTATAATTATTCACACCGTTGTTAGAATTCAAATTAACCTTAATATTATGATTCAGTTTGTTTGAATTTTATACTTTTAAAAAAATTAAATCAAATTAAAATACAATTTAACTTGAGTTCAAATTCAATTATAGATTTGTGTAAAAGCTTTGGGGTTTAATATTATTATTAAAACTTTATAGTATATTTCTAACCAGATTAGGAATCCATGCCAAATTCTACATATATATTCATATTCAAATAAAACATTTGTTAATTAATAATAATACATTTTCTAATTAATTAGGATTTCTACATATTTTAATTTCCGATTTCTAGATAATGTAGAATTTCTATTTCTTTATTAATTAATTTTCAATATTAATAAAAAATTGTATTTTGATCGATTTTATATATATAAGAGGTCCGACATTCTTTTGGCACCAAAATTATTTCACAAATAATCAAAATTAGAGCCCACCAAAATTCTTAAATCAGAGGAGCATATAGTTCATTAACCAAGTGTTAGAATTTTATTATATTAAGCTGCTGATACGAAAGTCTAAACTCGTTATAGATCGAATTACAGGATCTCAAAAATTGCCCCTACTAGGAACGATATAAATATATTATAATTTAGGTATGTTAAAATAAAACAATGAGCCATTTCTTGAAGTAGATAAATGTGTTGAAATATAAACTTGTTTTAAACTCAAGTTTATATAAAACTCAATTCAAAACAATGAAGTCTAATTCAAAGAAGCTTCTAATGTTTTACAGATGCTAAATTACAAGTCAATGTTACGTATATGTTAGGTGTAGTTTTTGTTGAATGTAGAAATAAATGTTAAGTATGTATTAGGTATGTTTTTGTAGTTTGCATTGATCTTGAGTTAGTATAAATACCCCATCTCATTGTGTGTTATAAACAATGAAGAATAAAAGAGAAAGCAAGAAACAAAGTTTCTACAATATAAGAATTCAGAATTGAGTGTGGAGAAGAAAAGGAGAGTTTGTGTTTTTGTATTTCATAAGTATTTTCTTATCAACAAAGTTGTGGTTTTGTATTTGATAAGAGTATTTTCTTGTCAACAAAATGGAGAGACAAACACACAGTGGCGGGGGAAAAGAGGTCGTCGTCATTCTTGGATCGCTTTAGAGGTCAAGCACTGAAGGAAGAAGCAAATACCAACGTTGGAAGGTAATAGTACCATATACATATATCTCTTTAAATATTTATTAATTATATTATACTAACCATTCATGTACCCATCTTTATCTGAAAATATATCTCAGATATTTATTAGTTATACTAACCAATTATAACTCATCTGTTTTTTTGTTTGATAATACGTAATTGATGATCTTATCAAGCAGATATATGATCTATATCCTTCGTACGTAAACAAATAGATTTATCTATAATTTAGCCCATCAAAATGAGACATTTGCTGATCTCTTATTAAATATCGGCACTAGACAAAAATCATTCTCTTATTATATATAAATAGATAGATAATTCATAACAAAAAATATTAACCTTCCATTGAAAATTTATCACTTTTGAAGTTTTTTATGATAAGATAAAAGTAAGAGTTTAGGCTAATTGGGCCCTTTTAAAATTTTATCTTTACCAATCTCTTACCAAAATTACAAGTAAAAAGAGGAAATCTTTTTATGACAAAATTTTACATCTCATATATTTACGACAAGTTGGTTCCATTAACTGTATTTTTACGTACATAGTTTTTTGGATTAGTAGGCTTTTAAAAGGCTTCTTAAAATTTTTTCCTATATACACGTAACACCATCAATGCACAATAGCATCTGCAGAATGACGTTTCTAAAGAGAGAAAAATATATAAGTTATGTCTCATATAAGTTACATGAGATATATATTTAATTTGAATTTTTTTAGTAGGTTTTATAAAATAATATTTATATATATGAAAAAAATGGTGCATAAATAAGTGGGTGATAAAATTTTATCTTTTTTATATTATTATGATTTATTTTTTAAAATTTTAAAAATACACAAATTAATAGATATTTTAAAACTAATATTTATTATAATTACTTTGATAATTAAAATAAATTATATTATATTGAAATTTTATAATTTTTATTATTTATTATTTTATTTATTTATTTAATATTTAAATTATATGACTGACTAAATTGCTCAAAATAAATAGGGTAAATCATATAAGATATACTAGGAGATGGTAGTGTATACTGGGCCGTGCTAAAACTGATTCCCCGATATTATTTGATGCGTATTTGTGTTACTCAGCCCAAATGCACATTGATGTCATCCCCGAGGTCATCCTTCAAAAAACCTCGAAAACCATACTGCTTTCTACTTTCTATATCAAGCTCTTCAGAACTATTTTTGTACAGAATATTGACAGCTAGTTTTCATCCGCCCATCATCCAATCGAATGAATCTCCGAGCTGACTTTGCTTTGATGAAAATAGAACTTAGAACTCTTCTTCTCCTAATCTGCATGGAACTGATCGGCTCTTGCACGCTCCCTAGCCAACATCTCCCTAACCTACTCCTTACGTCGTGTCGTGCCTTCTCAAGTGGACGCTCCTCCCTTCACTTCTTCAGTTTTTCAAGTCCTCCCCCGCGTTTTCTGTCTCTTCCTCACAGTCTCAGCTGAGAAGAAGTCCAGAGCAAGGCCGCCTTGTGCAACATCACGCTTAATTTTCTTCGGCCGTATTAACTTCTCATTTGAAGTAGAGTACCCAAGGGAATTGGAGTCGTCGGAATAGCCTTATATCTCCCTCCCCTCGAGCTTTTTGGCTGTTAGGCCTACTGGACTCCATTTTAGATGGATATAGTGTATAAGGTAGAGAATTATTAGGAGGTAATTAATGATTCGTATATAAGTTAATGATAAAATTTTATTTTTTAAATTAATTTTTAAATTAAAAAAATATGTGAAATTTATTACAAATTCTTTTAAAAGCCTATTATACCTAACATGGGCGATCTTGAACCAAACGAAGCCCAACATTTGTGCACTTAAATATACTATCAAATCAAACAAAGAAACTTTTTTTTTCCTGCCCAAAGCAACGGAAATTCCGTCTATAGTAACAGAAGCCCATAAAGTTTTATGTAAGTAACAGGCCATCTACTTGCGATACCTCGTAGCCCATCCTGCTTGTGTTCCTCTCACTAAAACAGCGCTTAGATTTCGAATAAGTTTATCTAAATGTTCAAATTTAGCTTATTTTGATTTAGATAAAAATAAATTTATTTAATTTTGAGTTTGGGTTGAGTTCAATAGTAATTGAACTAAGCCCGATTTGAATTGAACTCAAGTCAGTTTAAATTTTATTTATTTATATTTTCTTTCAAAAAATTAAGATAAATTTAATTTTGAAGGATTAAAAAAATTAACTTTATAAAAGACAATAATTTTGCAAACATTTTTATTGTATTCTAGGTGAAATTCGATGAGAACATTTGATTCAAGGGTAAATTTGTTGTTGTTTATAAAAAAAAATCATATTATTTATTACAAACCCAAATGATTTTTTAATCTGTCATAACAAAAAAAACATAACTATAAATTAATTGAAACCGGATGTGAACAAGTGGAATATGGACCAGACGAGACCAGACCAGGGATCCGGTCCGGCGAAGGACCGTGGCAAGCAAATTGCAGCAACCCCTGTCGACGCCGACTCCTTTGTCCGCCGCCGTGCAAGCTGGTTGCCCTTATTAGATTCCCCTTTGGCAACAGCGCAAAACCAAAAGCTCTTCGACGCCATCGTCGCCCCTTTCTCTCTCCGACGACGGCGCCGGCCATGGACGAGGAGCAGTACATGGAGCGCTTCGCCATGGACGCCGACTTCGACGACGGCCGGTGGATCGACGGCGAGTTCTACTACCGCCGCCGCAAGGAGCGCGCGCCACCCCAGACCCGCGACAGCGCCGTCTACGGCGTCTTCGCCGACTCCGACTCCGACAGCGACGGCGGCGGCGGATCCTCCAGGAAGCGGCGCAGGTCCGGCGCCGCTGCCGACAAGCCGGACTTGTCGAAGCCCGTCAGCTTCGTCTCCACCGGGACGGTGATGCCTAACCAGGAGATCGATCGGGCCGCGGCGGCGGAGGAGAGGGAGGGCGGCGCGCCGGGGTCGGCCGGGCTAGGGTTTGGGTCTGGGTCTGGGTCCGCCGGCGCTGGGTTAGGGTTCGGCGGCGGCGAGATCGAGGATGGAAACGCGGAGGGGGATGAGGAATCGTTCCTGCCAACGGCGTTTGGGCGTATGATCAAGGAGGGGGCGGAGCGCCGCCGCCGGGAGAAGGAGAGGGAAAAGCAGAGGCCGGATGGGGGAAGGAAGGAGCCGACAATGGGCGATGTTGGTGCTTTTGAGAGGCACACCAAGGGAATTGGATTGAAGCTGCTCGAGAAGATGGGGTACAAAGGTGGTGGGTTGGGGAAGAACGCGCAAGGCATTGTCGCTCCAATCGAGGCTAAATTGCGGCCGAAGAACATGGGAATGGGGTTTGGGGAGATGAAAGAGAGAAAATTCGCGCTTCCTGTGGTGCCGCCGGAGGCGGTGAAGAAGGCGGCGGCGCCTGCTGTGGGTAAGGCTAAGGAGAAGCTCTGGTTGAAAGAGCGGAAGCCAAAGAAGAAGAAGAAAGAGTTTGTGACTCCGGAGGAGCTGCTGGCCGAGAAGGAGGAAGAGGGTGTTCAGTTTGTGCAGAAAGTTCTTGACATGAGAGGTCCGCAGGTGCGTGTCTTGACGAACCTTGATAACTTGAACGCCGAGCAGGAGGCTATGGAGAATGGTAGCCTCCAACCGGAGCTCCGGCACAATATGAAGCTGATAGTGGATAGTGCGGCCAGCGACGTGTTGTGGTTGGGTAGGGATTTGAGGCAAGAAAGAGAGACCACGGCGAGCTTGCTCATGGAGAAGGAGAAACTTGAGAAGCAGGTAAAAAAGCAGAAGAGTATGTTAGATAATGTGGAATATATAGTTCAGGTTTTAGAGAACTTGAAGGAAGAGAATGCTTCCGGAAATCTGACTCTTGATATGATAGCCCGGATATTTGAAGAGTTGCGTAGTAAGTATGTGGAGGACTATAAAATGTACGATTTAGCTGCCATTGCTTGTTCTTATGCATTCCCGCTGCTTCTTAGAGTATTTCAAGGGTGGGATCCTCTTCAAAATCCGTCGCATGGGGTAGAAGTGATGACATCGTGGAAGAATTTGTTACAAGGTGATGATATTTATGATTTTTCGGGTGGGGCGGCTTCTCCTTATACTCGGTTATCCATGGAGGTTATACTACCTGCTGTGAGGATTTCTGGTACGAATACTTGGAATGCACGGGATCCTGAGCCAATGATTCGGTTCTTGGAGTTGTGGGATAAGTTGCAGTTGATGCCCCCGCCTGTCCTGCAGCACATACTAGATAGTGTGGTGATGCCTAAATTATCTGAAGCTGTGGAATCCTGGGATCCCCGAAGGGAGAGCATCCCCATCCATCACTGGGTTCATCCCTGGCTCCTATTGTTGGGACAGAAGTTGGAGGTTCTTTACCAAAGTATACGTTTTAAGTTGGGCAGCGTTCTTCATGCTTGGCATCCAAGTGATGGATCTGCGTATGCCGTTCTTTCACCATGGCAGTCTGTTTTTGATCCGGCAAGCTGGGAACATCTTGTTGTTCGTTACATTGTTCCGAAGCTGATGAGTGCTTTGCATGAATTTCAAATTAACCCAGCGCATCAGGAGCTGGATCAATTTTCATGGGTGATGACATGGGCGTCAGCCATACCCATGCAACATATGGTGACAATGTTAGAAACATCTTTCTTCTCTAAGTGGCATCAGGTTCTCTACCATTGGCTGCAATCGAATCCTAATTTTGGGGAAGTGGGTCAGTGGTACTCGGGGTGGAAGGAGCTTTTTCCCGAAAATCTTCTTGCAAACGAGCGAATTCGAGCTTCATTTAGTTTAGGGCTTCAGATGATGAACCAAGCTGTAGAAAACTCGGAGGTGGTTCATCCAGGGGCTCGGGAGAATGTGAGTTATCTTAGAGTTACAGAGCAAAGACAGTTTGAGGAGACTCAATCAAAGGCAGCTGCACGTGCAAAACGTGCATCAGGGGGCTTTATGGACGATGAAGGGAATGGCCCTGAGATGAGCTTAAAAGAAAGTATTGAATACTTTGCCAGGATTCATGACGTGTTGTTTAAACCTAAATTTGGTAGAACACACAACGGCCTTCAAGTGTATGGCTTTGGAAGCATCAGCATTTGCATAGACTCTGTCAAGCAACAACTTATTGCACAAACAGAGGATGGCTGGCGTGGGGTTAGTCTTGATCGGTTGCTGGAGATGCATAGGTCTTTTGGAAGTCGCCGATGACTGATTAGGTGGGGAAATTATTTCATGTTTTAATATTGAAGTTTGTTGGTGTATGGTTGAAGTTGTTTTCTATCATCCTTCTGTTTTTTCCATCTTATAATAGCTCAATCCAGTAAATTTTTTTCAAGGCCACATAAGCTCTATCACTCTTTTGTACCATTAAAAGTGTTGGTAGTCATAGGTATAGGGGATTTCTGGCTTTTGCTGTTCTATATTTTTTTATATTCATTCCTACTGGTGAAGTGGAAGGAAAGAGTTTTGCAAACCCGACTCAAATCTTTGGGATCGTGTGGATGGCAAAGATGAATGTATTTATTCGTGTGGATGGCAAAGATGAATGTATTTATTCCTGCAGGAAGTACTTGCAGACTGGCGTTTGATTACACAAGTTTTTGGAGGGTTCTTAAGTCTTGACAATACTAGTTAGTTTCTTTTAATTCCCATCGCAATCTCCCCTGCATGCGAGTGGTATAAATTTTTTGTTGGTTTCTAAATTTGGAAATAAAAGCTGTAGGTGGATTTTAACAAGCGCATGATTGAAAATCTCTATCTTAATTTGTATGAGATTTTTTAGCCTGCATAGTTTCCTTTCTTCTGTTTGGTCTTTTTACTTTATGCCTTAATGTTGTGCCCCTTTCATTTGAGGGTTTAAGTTTTTTGATCTTCCCTTCTGTCACTTTCTTAGGTACAAGGAGGTCATGACTTAACAGTTGAGGTTTCTTCTGAGTGGCAACATCATCAAAGGTAGAGAACGGCTTAATCAAATTTTGTCTGATTGTAGTTATTTAGTATGAAAGTAACACCATATTTCTTGGAAATGTTCATTGTTGTCAACATTTCTAGTTTTATAGTTTGGAGTTTCCTGCTTTGAGATGTCTCATTTTCTTACTGTTTTTAACAATTGTGCAGGCTTTTCATATATTAACCAATTTCTATTGTTGGGTAATAACTGAATTCATGCTCTTCAACATTTAGCCTCAAATGGCATTTAAAAGGTGACGATTAAAAGGTTTGTTACCTTCTCAGATAAAAAATGTGATGTCTTCTCCTATGATTATTGTTACTTCATGTTGAAGGTTGATTTCCCAGGCAGAACTGGTAATTAACAAAACTGTGCCTATAATGTGTGCATCCAGATAACATGTTTAGATAGCCTGTTTACCCTGTAGATATATGATCAATCTTTTTCCACTATTTTGCTGGTGGATTGGTTGATAATTTTGTTATTCAATTAATGCATGTAAGTTTTGTATTCCTTTATAGTGAGATGTGTCTCGGCTCAAGAATCCAATGTTACGGGATCAGTTCTTTCTGTTAGCTTTATGATAAACTTTTGTCTTCTCAAGAACTCATAGTTCAATATACAGATGCAAAGTATTTGACAATTTACCTACCAATAATATGCCTTCTGTTAGAAATTTTTTTAGATGTAGACTGCTTTGATTTTATCTTGTACTCAAATTTCTAGTCTGAGATAACGAGAGAAATATTTAGAAATGTGCACTGGTTGCTCAACAATATAGGGGAGTTGAAACAACGTCGACTCCCCCTGAATGCTTATTGAGCTCCTTTTCTGGTGGTAAATATAGCATAGATTATATGACCTGGAAAACATGGTTGGTTCCAGGAGTTGTAAGGGGTGTTATGATATGGAAAGGGAAAAAAGTGGATTCACTTGGGAAATGAAGGTAATTAAACCCTATCTTATGAGTCTGAGATGAAATACATTACAAACTACGGGGAATTGTATTCTTCCCTGATTTTTCGATTAGTATCTGACCACTTTGCATAGCAGAACTCTTTAGTCTTGAGCGCGATTTCTAATTATCTCCCACTTGTCTTCGACACAATTCTCATAATCTTGACATCTCTTTCTATATGTGATTCTTTAAATTTTTGCAAGGATCTTAGATGCCATACGTAGATGAAATGTGTTGTTTGTGTTGTCACTTAAAAACTCCTCATAATCGACCAATTTGGCTTTCTTTATCAAATTTCACAAATATATGAACGCTCAATGGATAGATTAACAGTGTATTTTTCCCTAAGCAGATTATATTTGTGAAATTTGCTGATTAAGATGATGGAGTAGATTATATTTGTGAAATTTGCTGATTAAGATTATATTAATAGATTATATTACGTTGTCTGTCAGCGCGGTTGCTGATTAAGATGATTACAACATGACCATTTGCTACTACTAACTGCTTGATAATCCTACAGTTTAAATTCTGTTGCATGCAGTGTAGTATATGAATCAAATTTCTCGGTAGCTTATTTACATTTTTAAAAATTTATGGCAGTGCGCGCTGACACCGATTGGGTGCAGACTGCTACGTAGTAGTTTTTTACAACGGTAAATCAAGTTCTGAATCCAAAATAATGTGCTCACTTTGCCATGGGAGCTAATCATATTGAGGTACTTCTGATTTTTAAATGAAATAAATTCTAAGCCATGATCGATTTTCTCATCATGGTCCTCAGGGCAGTAAGTCCTGTTTTTTCATAAAATATATATGTTCTATGATAAAAAAATTTAGAATATAAAATTGTCATCATGGTATTGTGTACATGTACCATGTCCACATATCTTATTGGTAAAGTATAATTACACATCCACATCCAATCGATAATAATTGTGTACCCACACCAGGCTCACACATCTTGTCGGTTATAGAATAATTATGTCCTCACACTAAACTGATAAATAAACAACAATGCACACACATCAAACCCGTAACAACAATAGAATGCACATGCATCAGCCTAGTAATAATATAGTAATGTGCACGCATCAAACAATGCACACACCTCAAACTGGTAACAGCATTACAATGCAGATCCATCAAGACTGATAATAAAATAACAATGCACACACATCAAATAATGGAATTCTAATTTCATTTAGAATAAAATCACAACAAAGAATCAATCGTATATTTTAAACAAATATATTTATTCGGATGTGGGATCGTTCGCCCCTGCAGACCGCGGTCCTTATGATTCGATCCGAGTTTGAAGGGTTCAGTAGGACCGAGGTGTCATTGTCGCGCAAAGAAATAGTATAATAATATAAAATAATATAAATGATATCACAAACGCCAAAATGATATGCAGAATATTTTTTACGTGGGTTCCTTAGAGTTTAACTTGAATTCCTAAGTCAGTCCATGGTGAGATTAATACTCACAATCTACTATTTCTCCTTTGATTTTACAAGTTATACAAAATAGTAAATTTTTGTCTCCTTTAAATCAATTTGCATGAGATCTTTGACTCCAATATCATGGTTTATCCCTTTCTAGTTTTCAAATCCTCAAAACAACCCCACCTATGAGTCCAAAAATGGTGGGGTAGCAAATTTCGCCTCGATCCGAGATATAGAAGGCCTTCAAATTATTTCTGAATTTTTAACAGACTGAACCGGACCGCTTCGGGTTAGTTCAAACCAAATAAATATTGGATCGGACCGGATGGCGCACTTAGGCTCTCTTTTCCCTTTGCATGCGCCTATCTACTGGTAGTATACGGTGTGCCAATTTAAATCCGGGTCATAAATGTGTCACGGATGCGATTGCGGGTCTCAGTTCAACAAGTAATGACCAATATCAACAATAAACGGGCAAGCGGGTAATGCAGACCCGTTCCTAAGTCGGGCAAACAATCATCAATGTGGACATCAAATGACGGGTCTTGGACCCAATTATCTTTCCAACCCTTTATTTTCTCTGTTTTTTCGCAACAATACCGTTGCGAGTGGGTCTCTTCCTCAATTTTTTCCTTTGACTGTAGTGATCAAATCCAGCGGGACTCGACTCGACTCAGGTTTGTAGATCTTCTTGCTAGCTTTACTTTGGACACCACAAAGTGGCCGAGAACGACCGGTGTTTGTCGTAAAACTGCCGCGAAATGAGCTCTCCACGACTGTTTTCTGTGGTTGAATCCTCTGTTTTCAGCTTATCCAATCAACCAATTCTTGACCTTTTTTCGGTGACAGCGGAAACTTAATCCAATGGAAATCGACTAATTCCTGTAGATCACTTCGCCTGCTTCACGTTGGTCACTGATAAGGGGCCGGAAACGACCGGCGTTAGCCAAAAAACTGCCACAAAGATCTGCCTTCGGTGCTGCTTTCCTCTACTCTGTTTTCAACCTTATCCAGTGGGCTTCTTTCTTAATTTTCTCTGGCGACTAAGGAAACTAGATCCGGTTTTACTCAAGTTGGGTTTGTAGAAATCCTCACTGGAGTAACTTTGGGTACCAAAAAGTAGTCGGGAACACCGGAGTGGGACGGAAAAATGACAGCCACAATCCGTATTTTTGCTGTTCTGTTGTCCACTCTTCAATGTTGTCTTCTATCTTCGCAGGTGAGCAAATTCTCGAATTTTCTCCGGCGACTACAGCCGCTCAATCCGGTGGAGCTCCACCCAGATCCAAATATCACCTCACCTTCTTCAAATTTGACACCACTTTAGGGCCGGGAACGACCGGCTCTGGTCGAAAAACTGCCGTAAAATCATCTCTTTGCGACTTTTTCTTCTCTATTTCTGTGTTTTTTCCTGGTCGGATGGATCTCTTCCTGACTTTTTTCCAGAGACTGCAATGGCGAACTCCAACGATGATTACTTTGGGTTTGTAGACCACTCCTCCCTATTCACTTTGGTGATCGTTCTGTGGCTGGTAACGACTGGAAGTGTCCGGAAAACGGTCGCGAAGATCCGCTTTCAGCTCTGTTATCTTCCACTCCTTGAGACAGCGCAGCAGCAAGGAGCAACACAAGATGACAAGATGGCGGGTTGGCAAGGATCTCCTTTTACTTCGACGAACTTCTGGTTATTGGCAGCGACAGAATTCAGCAGTTCAATGGACAGCAAGGTCTTGGGCTAGGATCCGGTTGTGATGTAGCATCAATGTCTCAACGAAATACTGCATCTATGTTCGTTCTAGCAACGACGAAGGCGTCACAGTGGCAAAATTGACCCTTTCTTCTCCAATGATCTTTTATTCTGGTTGACGACGAGGCATGGATGATGGCGTGTGCAGCAACAAAGTGCAAGATTTCCAACTCTGCGACAGACAAGTTCTAATGGGCAAGATTGTGCGACCTCCTCAGCGAACTGCTTCGTTGCAGGATAAGACTCATCTTCCTCAACACTCTGTTTGTTATCTTCAATGTGAAGTGGCAACAATAGATATTGGCAGCGACAAATTCCGGCAAAGGGAATCTTGTTGGCAAGTCTTGGTGGCAGCAACTCTTTGCTTCTCCCCTTCACGACACTGCAGCAATACATCAAAGCATGATGGTGAGTTGGTCCAGTATTGGTTTAGAGCAACACTTTGATAGGCTCCAGTGGGCTGCAACTTCGGCAAGGCTAGATGGCTATAGGATGACCACCTCTCTTTTTTCCTGCAATAGATAAAAACTCACTTTTTCGGGTAGCTATGTGGCGGTGATAACTCCCTCCCTAGATCATGCAACAGTAAGATGACACAGGTTGGGCAAAATGGTGATTCCACTCCTATGCTGATCTTCTAGTTCACGGCAATCGGACTTCTTGTCAAGGCCCTGCTTGGATGAGGCAGGAGGCAGGGGTTTGACAAAGTGCTCCCTTGAAGCAGTAACTGGGCTTCGCATACACAGCAGCAATAGTGCAAATCAAACTCTCCAAAGCGGCGGTGGTATTCCACGTGGCGGTCGGCGGTAGTGCAGTGATGGGTGGCTTCCTTTCCTCCAATGGCACTTCGGCAATTTGTCGTGGCTACAATCTCGTGAACGAGGGTCTTCACAGGCAGCAACGACACTCCAAGGGATTGGCGACAAAGTAGCAATGGGTAGTAATGACTTCAAAACAGCAACCCTCCTTTCCGCAGTGGCAAGATAGTAAACTTCAGATGTTGATGATAACCCTAGCAGGATGGCAGCAGGACTTCAAGGGGCGCTTCATGGTGATGCTTCTGGTGGGTAGTCTAGGGGGTCGCCAGAGATGGATCTCCGGCGAGGGGCTCCTCCCCTTCTCTTTTATGCTTTTCTTCCGTCTCTTTTCTTCAATTCAACGAGCCCCCCCTTTCCAATACGTCAGGCTTTGTCCTTTATAGAATTTTCTATGCTTTTATGCTCCGGTATTACTGGTGTGTCATCCTCACCTATCTTTATTTTCCTCAGAAATTCCCTCCGGCAGTTTGTGGAACCGTGAGGACTCTTTCTCCGAAGCGTAGAAATTATGAAAGTGGATAAATATAAATCTCAGCAAGTATCTAGATAAATAAAAATTTCAAAATTAGCCATGTAACTAGATAAATACAAATTTAAAAACTATCCACGTGACTGAATAAATCTGTCTAAACAATATTTAAACATATTTTTAAATGAATCTCCTAAATTCTACTTAGTTGACACATTTTAATGCATCCTCAATATATCTCATATATTGCGGTGTTTTCCTTCAATGTGTTTGACCTTGGAATATAAAATTTCCTTATAGTAATAGGCTAATATTATATCTCTCCATATGAAAAGCCACCAATATAAATATTATGAGATAGACAACTTCCTCACTAGCAAAAAAGACACTACAATATAGGCAACTTCCATATAGGATTGAGCAATTTGCTCATGTATTTACCTTTCGAAGAAATTATATTTCCTCCAATCATAAAAGAAACCAAAGGGGTTTCGTATTATCAACATAAACCTAGTTATTTGAGTTACTAACTCCAATCCAAATCTCAAAATTTGGAAAGGTAAATATAGAGTATATTATTCTCTAAATGTCATGTATCTCTTTTAACACCTACCCAATAATTATTATCAGGATTTTTAAATCATGTATAAATATAATTGGAAAGATAAGATTATGATTTGTCTAGCTGATCACGAATACTCAATAACGTATTTAAGACTACCATCCGCTGAAGTAGAAAATTTTGATTTATCCAAACCTACCTTTGCTAAGTAAATCTTTTTATCTTCTTTCCATTCAAATGGAACAAGTACCTTTATGACATTCATTTGTTTTAAACCTTTTCCAAGAAAAAATTGTAAGACTTGTTTCTAATAATTTAACTTTAACTGACGTAAAAGACTTATCTAAAGTCTTTTATTTTTTTTTAAAAAAAATCATTTAATAATCATTGTTAATTTCCTTGAGCAAAGTTGCAAAATTTCCAATATTCTCTCCAGCTAACTTAATATAGTCACAAAGATACTTCGAGACTTGAGTGGATCAAAACTCATGCTGTCTATTTTAAACCATAAATAGATTTGTTTATAGTACAAAACCTCAGTCTTTAATCAGACTTACTTTTACATATTTCTCTTGAAAGAGAAAATATTTAGATGAAAAAATTATTGAAGATGACTATCATTAATATTGTGAGGAACTTTGATTTTTAACAAAAGCTCTTACTATCAAAATATTCTCGACCAGACATGCTTGACTTTAGAAATTTGATGGCATCCAATGCATTAGTGTTAGTATGATTGCATCCTTTCTAATTCATCAATTGATGCATTTTGTTATAGGCAATAGGACTTGAAAAGTTGTCATGGGCTCTCCAACTCTAAGAGTTAACTCCAAAAGCTAGCTCTAAAAGTAAGGCTTTTCCAAAGCCTAAGTACAAATAATAGGCCTCCCCTAGTACTATTGTGGAATTACCGTTGTTGACTTCGTATATTAGAGCACTCAAATCATATCCCCGTCACATATGCAAGGCCCACATAATGCAACGAGGATTCAAGTGACTTTAATTTTGGCTAACATAGGCAACCTCAAATTGTTTGTTTCAATATGTGCACCAATCTCAGGTGTAATACCCAGATTTCGGTTCACCTAAAAACTGAATTAAAAATGTTATGATTAAGTCGAGTCATGTCTAAAGTTATTGGTCGGTAAGACTCGATCGATAAAAGAGATCGAAACAACCCACTTAGCATCATGAGAATAAAAGGCATTATTAAATATGCGTCAAATATAAATAAAAGTTAGAAAGAACATAACTGCGTTGAGTTCAAGTGCGTGTAACATTTGTCTATCCTCCCACCAAATTCGACTCAGGATTGCAAGACCTACATATATAATATAAAAAACGTCATTAACAAGTATTACTGATTCAAAAAATAACTAGTACAAATTGTAAATAAGTATTCTATTACCCACAAAAATTTAGGAAACTTTAGAATTGCCTCACATTGGGCGGTAAGAAAACATACTTAAACAAATGTCGGATCGCATGGACGGTTAATATTAATATTCATACATACAACACTTTCGCCCTCACATCCTCCATATTACACCCGCCACGGTACTCAAGTGGCAAAAGGAACAATTAAGTTAGTGCCACAAATTTCAAAAATGGGTTGCGTTACGCAGTACCCTCATACTCCGCACTACCTCATTGTTTGAAGAAGTGGCAGTGCGGTTTTCATATCTCTATACGCTCACTCTCTTATTCATGAAATCCGTAAAAATGTATGTACTTATATAATAGGTTTAGTGAAGAGGCTTGTATCATAGTTTTTTAGATCTTCAGTTCAAAAACCAACAAAGGATCTCATCCTTTTAGTTTTATTAAACATGTTTAGAAAACACGGCTAAATGGCCTGGCATTCGAGGGATCCGATAAAATGCCACTGATGCCATCTTACGCTTAAAATATGGTTAAACTCAACATGCAGGGAGTCAAGCAGAGATCAAGCAAAGGGAGAGTCCTACGGACCTGTGATCCAAACTCCAAGCGCATCAACACATCTATGTTGAGCTTGGACTTCGTAACCTACATTGAAACCCACTCGTAAGTAAAATACTGATATCTCTATATAATGTATGCTTGTGGTATGTGCTCATATCATCAATACATCTTAATAAAGAAAACAATGCAAACAAACCTATAACTAAACACGTGGCACGTAAATTAAGATCTACTAATAATAAATAATAAATAAATAAGTAAACACGAAAATATGCTCATAGATAATTAAATAAATAATAAATACATAAACATAAATAATACTCTAATTATAAAATAATAATATAATTATACTATTTAAATACATGGGTAAATCAACATATACTCGTGTTAATAAACATATAAATAAATAAATAATTTAATAAATAAATTAATAGCTAATATTCATTAATCATGAATAATAATAATAATATCATAATTATCCAATACTGAATACATAATTAAATGCAAATAAATAATAAAATACACATAACGAACAAATAAATAAGTAAATAAATAAATTTAGTAAAAATAATAAGACTAATATTTATGAGTAAATATAATATTAATAATAAAAAATAATCATGTAAACATTCATCATATATGATAAACATATAAATAAAAATAAATAAACAATAATGAATAGATAAATAAAAAATATATATAAAATACTCATAACATTAAAATATGTTAAATATTATAAATATGCATATAAACTAATGTTGGGGGTTCTTGAATTACCAAAACGATCGATAAATGGCCGAAAATGGCTGAAAATTAGTTGAATCCAACCAAACCGAGCTGAACCAAACCGAGTTGGGCCGAGTCAACTTGGTCTAGGTTAAATAAATTATTGGGCTGGGTCGGCTGGGCTAGTCTTGACTGATGGACTTGGACTAGTGGGTGGTCTAGTCTCGGCTTTGGTCGTGGGTGGTCTCAAAAGTGAGGAAACTATCTGGTCGGCTGTGTCCGACTGGTGTCTGGCCGAAAAACCGTCGAAAACGATCGAAAACACCGTCGGGTAAGTGTGAGTCATCAGCGATGATCGTGGCCACGACGGAGGTCGGTGTTAGTCTCAAACAGAAGATCTCTAAGAGGAGAAGTTGTTAGGGTGGTTCTCTTCGTTGGAGGACACTTGCGAGCATAGGGAAATTGCCTGAAAGGGTAGCGGCGATGACAAAAATCGCAAGAGGACACTTGCCGGGGCGAATGCGGTTGCTTTGGTAGTGATGGTGGGTATGGGCTGATAACCGGTTGCGAGGTGGTCATGGCCGTACCCATCTAGTGCCTGGAGGAGGGCCGCAGCCTCGCTGGTGGTGTGCCAAAGTAGCCATAGTGCTAAGGTGAAAATCATCCAAAATCATGGGAAGGTCACTAAAAATCAAATGGAGAATGTTAGGGCTGACATGGATGACTTAGATCTTGCTATATGACACGATCTGAATGTCTAACAACTTAACATCTAGTGGGACCCACCTATGGGATAGACAGAAAGCTCGGATCGAGACCGTCCAAAGTCAAAATTGACTTGATTCCAAAAAATGACTATTTAGGCAGAAATCGAGGCTAGAAGGCTAAATGAGCCTCAAAACTATACACTCAATCTGGTAAAAATCTCCGACTCAATCAAGGATTCAAGATGGGCCCATAGGGACACAATCTGGTGATCCAAAATCCCTTAATGCATGCAAATGAGATACCTTGAAAAACCTAGATCTAAGTGTATACTAAACATTGCAGTGACCTAGATCTAAGCCTAAAACCGTGGCTAACTTAATATAAATTATATGTATACCTCACGTATACACTAATATCTCATACTTTGATCATCTGCATCTTGGGCATCTACATGTCGAGCATACTCACCCACCATAACATGCTCGTATAGCTATCTGGGCTCCATGCTCATGGTCTAAAATTTAGCCTTGCTTGAGCTCGCTCGAATAGACTCTAGATTGGCCAGGCAAATTATAAGCGGGTAAAACCCTAATCCGAAGGTGAGTTTTACATCAAGTGAGAGAAAATGTAAAAGATCATATTTAGGAATATAATGATAAAATCCATGTGCTATGAACACTCAACTATAGCTAGTGTTACACATTATTCCAATGTTTCATAAGTCTCCAATTCTCCATTTAATCCAATGTTCTACATAATCAAATAGTTCATAAAATTGCCATAGGTCCCCATGATTATTCCAATTTAATTAAATTCATCAAGGATCCTTTAATTTTTGTTATATTTTGTTTCAAAATTTTATTATACCAACCTATACATCGTATTTGTATCCATAAGTCTTGATCCTATGGTGAAAAGTATTCAAGCGACTACTTATCTTTATGATTTGATTTAATCCTCAAAACCTTCTCTTTTATCAAGAAAAAACATTTCACAAGTAGCCAACTTTAATCTCATAAGTTTCTAATGAATAAGGATATATATGGTTCACTTTTTGAGATTACTTAATGAAAATGTTATTAAATAAACATTAGCCACCACAAGGAGTATAATATATATTGGCCATGACTTTGGAGGTTGTGATATCATCCCAGTCATGTGATGTTGTTACACATTGTGCTTTAAGGTAAGTATTATTAAGATCTTAAGCTTGGACAAATACTACATATACCAATGTCAACAATTGCAAGATAATGCATGTGAGTCTCTTATGATTCTGTACCATGTGAGATCCATGATGGTAATGAAAGGATTACCATGCATGCATTAACAGCATTACTATGATTTTAAGGAACCTTAAAATAATGGTAAAAGTAATGATACTCATCTAATGATTCTTGCATATGAGAAATTATGGATTGCAATGATATTTTTGACAAGATGCATGAAGTTACGTATTCATGGGCATAATTTAATCACGTTATTGTCATACAAAAGTAAGGTAGATCATTTAAAAATTGACTTATTAAATTCCAAAGTCAAATAATTTCCACGCAAAAAATATTTCTATCCTTTTTAGATTAATCTCATCCTCATACTTTAGTCAAAAAACCTTATCCAAAGGCAAAACTACATAATAATCAAAATTCTTACTTAATTTCAATCTTAATTTGTCCAAAAATTTCTTTGGTAGTCTCAACTGATAAAATATCTCATATGACAATATTAATTTACATTAGCAATGTAACACCCCGATTCGGCTCACCCGTGAACCGACCCGGAAATGCTACCGGCGACCGAACCGTTCGA
>JAVDBV010047870.1:0-28425 GCA_032619315.1 Piper longum
ATAAAGGTTGGGAGGTTGTTCCCCGTAATTGTGCTGTGTTGTGTCGGATTTGGTACCGTAACGGGTTCGGGTGATTCCAAGGACTCGTGTACTGGGATTGGGTACCGGTACGTGGGGCATTCATACACAGGGACTTGGTGGGCGTTGTATCGCTAGCGTGCGTGGGATTGTGGAGTTGATCGGTAGCGGTATCAGGGTGACCCGTACCGAGCATGAAGGACGAGTGCGGGTGAAGTGCTTCCCTATTGCAACGAAGTTGTGCAACTGCGTACAAGGAGTAGGCTGAGTGTTCCCGGTGAGGGGGGAATACGCCGCACGAGTGCTGCTGGGTAAACGAAAATTTTTTCCTAAGTACAGCCCCGTGACAGTAGTCATACCTTTTCTGGCATTCTCACACCTCTGGGAGGTTCAGGAATGTGTGGGTGTGGTGGAAGAGTAAGATAAGTAGCATTTTTGTACATAACAGATTACACTTTGTAAGGACATAAGAACTTATTCCACAGTGCTCGATTGTGTTCAATGTCTTTCAGGCCTTTAACTGGAGAAGTAATTGTTGTTCTATGACCATTTCTCTCACATAACCACATAAAGCCATTCATTCCACCACTAAGCAAGTTGACACAAGAACACATTAGTACAAAGAAAATTAAATAAAAAAAAGAGACTTGAAGATAAAGAAACAGGCAGCAGCATCAATAAGACATTGAAATCTTAGCTGTACAGGCAACTGATAATAAAAGTGATACAGATGGACCATTTGGAAGGCTAATGGATGATCCTCACAGACATAGAACAAATCAAACATCAGGCTGTTTCGAGCCTTTTCTTCCACCTGTAAATAAAACAGACCATGCACCGTCCACACTAAAAATATAAATAGAAAATGGATCCATACAGTTAATGTGCCCTCAAGCTTCCTAGTTTCAGCCGGCAATCATAACTAAGCTTCAAACGGGAAAATAGTTTTTCTTCACTGTCTTCAAATCTAGGTGCGTATTTTTCAAGAGTGGTTTTGGCATCACACCACTTCGAAAGAGTATATTTTGTGCTCATGGCCGTCCCAATCAATTCAACTGCTAACGGTAGGCACCCACAACATCTGCATACAAATATTTGCTCGGCCAACTGTTCTATCTTAGGAGGAGTGCGAGTATGGCTTCACCGACGTTTGCCCTAAATAATGCCCGTGCTTCATTGGGATCCAAACAATTGATTGGAACTTTTTTAGCTTGCATTCTATCGCAGACGCCTTCAAAGCGACTAGTAATCAAAATCTTGAATTTCACCTCATTATCGACAGTTGGCACTCCAAGGTCAGTCAAAAACCAATGGTTCCCAGATGTTGTCTAGCAATAAGAAATATTTTGTGCCTTTAAGAAAATCATGTATTTCTCTTTCCATATCGAGTTGGGTCTTGTTTTTGTCGCTCATTCCACACCTCTTCATAATACTATGTTGAATTTCACCATTAGTGAAGTCCTTGGATACGCTAACCCAAATGATGAGCTAAAAATCGCTTCCCTTCAAGGAGTTGTTAATTTTGTTTAAAAGTGTTGTTTTGGAACGCATCCCATCCCATGTATGCCAATTCTTCTCACTTGCTCGTTTTTAATGAGGTCCAGCACCATAGCATAAACTTTATCTTGCCCAATGATGGGTACTACAGCTTGTCCAACCAAAATTACAGGACGATATGGATCCGCCACATCTTCAAATGTGAGTTCTTTTATTTCCTTTAACAAGTTTTCCCCTCTTTGACTCAGTTGCACCCAATTATCAAAATTTTCCATCTCTTCAAAGTCCTTTTGCATAGCACTCACGTCCTTTTTGTGCTCGAAAACTCGCTTAATCCACCCTTCAACTTAACGTTTAGGGAGCAACAAGCGCTTCCTCTTAGTAGCCTCAACCTTGGAATTAATATCCTCTTCTACCTGGAGAGTCTGTTGGCCTCGACTTGTATAGACATGATATTCGTCTGAATGGGATAAGGAAGGTCTATATCAACCACTGTGCCATTGGAGTACTCTCTACCTTCTACGATTAGGTTTACAACAACTCCTTTATGTTCTAGGACAACCCTTTTTCTGAGCTTGTATCTAGTCCAACAATTTGGGCAATGACCAGCACAACTACAATTCAATGGCATTTGGCGATGGCTTTGAAGTCTCGTACTCTGCTTTGCCATCCATCAACTTGTTTCTTCACAGGTTGAAATCTTTCGTGTGCTACGACAACCTTACGATCAACATCTGAGCTCACTTCGTTTAGTTTGCCCATCTCAACTTCTAATCTTCTCGTCTCACTTTTCACACTTGTCGCATAGCCTATCTGGTTACTTGCCCATCTGAGGCCATCGCACAGCTAGCCAAGGGAGGGACTTATGCAGTGCATTGCTGTGCCTGCATAGTTGACACATCTTGAAGATGTTAATGTTGTTAGAGCTAAAGTGAATTTATATATCAAATTGGAGACTTCCATACTAAAGCATTCAGGTGTGAAAAATATTAAGTCAGGCGTCCAACAAGATAGATACTCGAGGGTATATACCATATATGTAGTTTGAAGAATTCTTATAAAAGCTGATTATCTACTCTTATTAACAAACGAATTCAATACTGACATAAGATTAAAAGTAGGATAATCAGGCAATCAAAATACAAGAAAAATCTAAAAAAATATAATGAAAATGCCTCCTCCAGTTCATAGTTTCGAATCTCGTTAGCCTCTTTAAAAAAATAATAATAATAATATATTTTAAGGTAAAAAGTCACAAGTTCGAACTTGACTTAGCTTAATTTCTAACTTCTTATTAATAAGAATCTGTCTAATTGCCTTTAAAAAATAGAAAAAAATCAAATAATTATAATTCATCTTTTCATTTTAATAAGAAATGTCTTCAAAGTCAATCATAATTTATTTTTAAAATATTAAATTATTAGAATCTATCTAATTATTTAATGATAATTTATATATAAAATTAAAATTAGTCATTTATAGCCTTACTAGATGTTACAAAATCCCAATAACTCAAAAATATGATACTAATTCCCATCGTCCAAAATCAGAAGGATCAATTAATATGCAATAAATTTATGGGAACGTGGGTTTCCCATAATTTGGTATTTTTTGATGTTTAAGTGTCAAGTAGGTTTAGCACCTAAGATCGATCTATTTATTGTTGGTTTTCTGTGCTTCAAAAACATGCTGGACGTATGTTTTTTTCTTAAAATATAAAACACGATTATTTTTTAAAATATGTCGTTTTCTTTTTAACCTTTTTTAGAGATAATTTCAAAATGATTTTTTCTTCATTTTTCTGCAACTTTTTCCCACCATCTCCTTCTCCTTGATTTGTCTTAAATGTCACGAAAAGAAGACTATTTTATAATTTAAAATAAGACTTGGAGAAGTTCTTGTTGGTCTACTAATTTAGTGCCGTACTCGTGAAGAAGGGATTTGAAGATTAAATAGATACCTCAAATATGCTACAAAAAAATTAACTCTTCGGTTAAGGTAAAATCACACATGGTACCCAATTCCAAAACTTAAATTGGACTATTCGAGTTATAACTCATTTAAGTTTTTTTTTTGTTATTTAACCTATATATATATATATATATATATATATACAGTGAGGATGTAGCACCTTTTAGCTGTTCACGTTGGTCCAGCATATTTGGGGAGTAATTTGCCTCTAAAGGCTCTAGTCCATGACAGCCACAATTTTACTCTGAAATCAGTACTTTTTAACATTCCTCGGTTAGTAAATTTTAATTTTGTGTTATATTTTGTAGATTTCAAATTGGTATTAACATGTTCGCAATCTCCATCCTATTTCTGGATTTATCTTTGTGTAATATTTTCTAACAATTCAAGGTAATATTTGCTGTTTGAGTATGCTAATCATGGGTACTTATAATTTTATCAATTTGTTTATGGAAAAATTGCCAATCAATTGAGAAAAATCAGACCATTAATGAATTTCATGTTGATTTGTGTGACATAAATCACTCCTGTATGTTTTTATTTATAAATTTGATTAAAAAGATATATTATGCATGTCTTACCCATCTTTTGATATGTGAAAATGACAATTGTGATGAATTATGTGATTTTAAAAATTGTGGAAATGAATTCTTTATATTTTAAATCATATGTGGATGATTTTTATAATTCATGTTATATATTTGGTGATCATTTTTATAAAGAGATGGTTTATGATTTAGTGTATATGAAAGCATATCTAATGCAAATACTTATAGCCAATACACTTGCTGAGTCCAAATTATTATGTGAAAGGCAATAAGCATAGACTATATTCAATAAAATTTTACAATGTTTGATTGATGATGAAATATGGATCATAAGTTGAATTATGAAGGATGCTCTATGATGATTTTTCGAATGAATTAGAGCAAGTGGACTTAAATCAAGATAATTTGTCAATTCAATTTCAGATTGAAAGTTTTATTGGGATTTTAACACACAAAATCCCTGAACATTATGTTGTATGTTTTGACAAGACAAACAAGTAAAAATAAAAATAGATGACACACACTTCAAGTGGAAACTTTCCAAATTGAAATAAAACCACAACAAAAACATGAGATGAGTATAACTACCCCATATTATAAACTATAGACAAAAGGTAGAGAATGATAAAAAATTAACTACAGTTGGTCTTGTCGAAGAACCCAAAGTCACATCTTCTCCTTACAACGAACAATTTCTCTTTCTTTCACATGCACCACCAATGCCCTCTCTAGATTCGCAACCCCTCATATCTCCTCTAAAGGAGAACACTAGTTAGACAAATCTGGTACACCTATCGGACAAAGCCGGTACACCCATCAAACAAAGCCGGTATACCATGAGGAGAGGCTCTCTTTTCTAAGAAAAAGACGGAGAGCCTCATCGTAAAACCTCACAATAAAACTCAATATTACACACTCTTAAAATTATATATCCTTATTATACGTGTACAACTACATATATATAGAAAAAGATACATACTTAAGATACAACTAACCATGTAGATACGAAGGGCCAAACACTAAGTACTCCTCATTTTCTATAATTCTATTCGAATTTCTCGTACCTCTTAGAGTAACACAATATCTTTAGGATTCCCCATGTAGTTACATATTTTCTCACATTCATCGTATGATGAAGGACTCCAACAAGTTGGAGATTTGAAATGTTCAATTGATCTTGCACTTAGTATCAAACTTGATCAAGATCATGTCTTAACCATTTAAAGATTGGTGTGAAGCCTTATAACTTTACCAAAAGACCTAGTTAGTCAAGGTGCTCAACCGATTCATTGAAGTTGTGATAAGAGTTTGGAGAAGGTCATTCAATGACAGGAAGCTTCTTTGTTTGAATTTGAAGAGTTGGGAATTTGGGCATTGGAGTAGCTTATAAAACGAGGCAGCTTGGTTATTAGAAGGTTGGGCCATTGATAAAATTTGAAAATTCAAAGTGATGAAAGTGTGCAAGTGTTTGAGTGAGTTCATAAGAGGTTGTGAGCTGTTATGTAAGAAAGCTTTAGATAAGCTTCATCAACTATCAGCATTGGGTAGCAAGAGCTTGGGTATATTGGTGTAATTCTTGTAATCTCTAGAGTGTTTTGTTGTAGACAAGATTGTGTTGATTATGTGTGAGGATTGGTGGTAAACAAGATCAGTTGTGATCTTTTGTTGAATGCTTACACTAGTGATCTTTTAATTATTTTGCTACCAACAAAAACTCCAGATTTGGTATCAGAGTATTTGATTGAAGGTTGCAATGTTTTGGATACTTAGAAGGAAGAAAATCAATCTAATAGCCAGGAGAGAAAGACAAAAGTCTTGGAAGGACAATCGACACTAGACCACCTTTCTTTGATGGATCTAATTACACACATTAAAAAACTGGAATGAGAATTTCTTTTACTTCATGTGATTTTGATATTTGGCAGGTTATGTTTAATGAACACATGAATTCTACAACCAAAAGAGGATCATGGGATGATCAAACTAAGAAAGCACACTCCTTTATTGCCAAAGCTATGAATACCTCATATTGTTTTGTGGCTGAGACCAAACATACTAGGCTATCTCGATGCACTTCGGCTCAAGAAATTTGGGAGCTTTAGCAAGTGAGACATTAAGGTACATCTCAAGTCAAGGATTCCAAGATAAGTCTTCTTATCTCGCAATACTAAGTTGTTATTGCATGTAGCCTGAATATTACAAAGAAGTATTGTGGAAACTTAAGGGACGTATTAATGAGTGGTTTATTGCTTTACACTTTGAATTTCATAAAATGAAGCATATTGTCAATAACTTTTTGATAACCGGATTTACACACTTAGGTAATGTTTATAAATAGTTACATGTTTTCTTGTCTTAGTGCACATATAGGAAGTTCTTTTATCTATTCTTAATGTAAGAGATCTTGCATTGTAATTGATCTTGTGTGAAAGATGGTTGTGTGAGAGAGGGGTGATCCTTGTACTCTTGTAAGAGGGCTTGATTTGGATTCCCTATTGTTTCCATTGTAATCATTATATTGGTGAGGAAGAGGGTGTAATATCTTGGTGATATCGCTAAGCTGTTGGTCGTGTCATTATTTTAAACCCTTGAGACAAAGAGGGTTTTCCACTTAAAATATGTGTCTCTTGTTCTTTTCAATGACCTTCTTTGATTATTCTTATTTCTACTGGTCACTGTATTGATATTTCGTAACAATTGGTGTTGAGAGCTTGTGTTTGTTGGTCAATTTTTGACATTTTCTCCTGTTAGATAGCGTTTGTCATGAGTGGGAGTTGGCAAAAGATAAGAAAGGAATAATTGATAAGTAAAATGGAGAGAATATCCATTGGTGAAAAATGCAGATGTAGGACTACTTATACGAGAAAGATCTATATCTAGAGAAAATGGAAGATGAAGAGTGGAATTTATTGGATAGGAAAGCCTTGCACTATTTATATCATGCTTGACGAAGAAAGTAGTTTTCAACATTTCCAAGGAGACCACTACTTCAAGTTTGATGCAAGCATAAACCCATTATTATGAGAAGCCATATACATTGAATTGACTTTTCATGTAGAACTTGTTCAATCTAAGGATATTTGGTGCTAGTACATTTGCAAATCGTTTGAATGAGTTTATCACTATTTGGGCTCCATTTGAATCATTGGATTTCACATTCGTTGATGATATTTAAGGCTTTAATGTTCTTATGTTCATTACCGGATAGCTAGAATATCATTGTGTTAGCTATTACTAATGGATCTAAGAGGGTTCTGAAGTTTGATGATGTCATTAATACCATCTTGAATGATGAATTAATGAAGAAAGCCTTGGTGACTACGGTGCATCAAGTAACGATGGCACAACAAGTAATGTCTTATCTCTTAACAATGGCAAAAGAAGAGAAAGAGGGTGATCAAAGTCAAGGGAAAAATTCAAATGAAAGTAGTGTGTTACACTTGTAAACAAAACGGATGTATAAAAAGAAATTGTCCAAACTAGAAAAAGGATAGAGCTAATGTGGTGACTCTAAGTGAAGAAAAAGATGACTTGTGCTTATTTGTTCATGAGTCATGAAGAAAATTTTGGACATTTGACAGTTAGCAATGGGCAAGAGTGCAAGATTGCTGGAAATGAGACAATTCGGTTGAAGCTGCATAATCAAAGCAAGATGTTTGTACATAATACACATCAAAACTAACGAGGAATCTTATATTTGGAAGCAAGTTGTATGATAGTGTATCCCTTATCACGAGTAGCATCAATGTTGTCGCATTCGTCATCAAACAACCTCTTCCCCATCCAATACGAAACAAGGTCAGTCGAGTTGATTCTCCAATCTCTATGGAACAATGCACAATAGCAGAAAACCTTCCCTTATGGTGTTATTATTTAGGCTGTCATACCTAAGCTTCAAACGGGAAAATATTATTTCTTCATTGTCTTCAAATCCGGGTACATATTTTTCAAGAGTGCTTTTGGCATCATCCCACTCGAAAACACTATGTTTTCCATTCATGGTCGTCCTAATCACTTCAAGTGCTAACAGTAGGCCCCCACAATGTTGGCATATTTGCTCGGCCAACTCTTCTATTTTAGGATCAGATGTGAGTATGGCTTCACCAACTTTTGCCCTAAATAATGCCCGTGCTTCATTGGGATCAAAACAACCGACTTAAACTTCTATAGCTTGCATTCTATCACGGACATCTTTGGAACAGCTGGTCATCAAAATCTTGGATTTCACCTCGTTATCTCCACTTGGAACTTTGAGACTGTTCAAAGTCCAATGGTTCCTATACATCATCTAGCAATCTTTCGCCTTTAAGAAAATAAAGTATTTTGCTTTCCATCTCAAGTAGGGTGTCATTTTTTACATCCTTGCCACACCTCTTCATATACTTTGTTGAATTTCACCGCGACTATTTAGGTCCAATGGTTCCCATACATCATCTAACAATCTTTTGCCTTTAAGAAAATCACGTATTTTGCTTTCCATCTCAAGATGGATGTCATTTTTGCCATCCATACCACACCTCTTCATAACACTGTTGAATTTCACCATTATTGAAGTCCTTGGAAACACTGACCTAAATGATGAGCTCAAAATCACTTTCTGTGAAAGAATCGATAATTCTCTTTAATACTGTTGTTTTGCCAATGCCTCCCATCCCATATATGCCAATTCTTCTCACACCTCCCATCCCACGTATCCCATACATCCCATCACTTGATCGTTTTTAATGTAGATATTTAACTTTGGTTAACCACTTATGAAGAGATTGCTTAGGCTTATTAGTTTTTATTTTAGGCTCAATCATTACAAATACAAAATTATCTTTTATAGTAATGATAGCAATCTTAATGTTTGCTATATATATATATATATATATATATATATGAGAACTTGAGAATTTAGGAACCCTTCTTACCCTGACGTATTATAATGCAAATAAATAGAGTATAACTTTAAAACCCATGTCGTTTGTCTGAGGGTTTTCGAGTTGGTTCAGTTTTTACTCGGACCAGGTTAGTTGAGTTCGACCCTTTTTGCAATGGTTCACGTATAGTATGACATGCATTTGCCTTGCCCTAGTTTCCTTCAGCTTTGGTACCCTATTGGACACTACGTGTTTGACCTTTTTTTATGATTTGAACGAGTAGAGTCTAGTTAGACATTAGGACCGAGTCCCTTGCGAGTCTAGTGTGTGTGTGTTCTTTGCGTGTTTGGATCCCTTTCATATGATCCTGCCCATTTGGGACTTGCGATCCACTCTAAGGCGTGTCAACCTATGTTGGGTGCAAGGGCGCCCTCCTAATGACTTTACAATATCACCTTTAGCTTCATTCCTTTTGACTGTCCCTTCCTCCCTTGCCTTTCCTCTTCTTCACCAACAATGGCCAGACTCTCCTAGACCACTCCGTGGTGAACCTATTAAAAATGTTAATAAAATGTGTAAAAATTACATAAAGATTCACTAAGTGTCTACTAGAAACATATATATTTTTGTGACAGTTAAAAAATCATTTATGGGGATTGTTATTCTGGTTTTCTAGAGTGTGTAGGGTAGGGTGAAACCTCTTTAGCTGTGGATGTAAAATCCAAACACCTAGCTTATTGGTAGTGCAATTTCATAAACTTTCACCCAGGCCTGTGGGTTTGTCCCAACATTTCCCTAAAAATTGAGAGCCGATGGCTCTGAAGAACTTGCGTTATGATTTCCCAAGCTCATTAGATCTAGCCAGCTCCAAACATGACCTAGCCCATGTCTTTCCTTCCTGAGTCAATTCAGGCCCAAATCCTTGTTTGGACACCCAGCCCATGAACGGTACATAGAAAATTGGTGTGCAGCCCAAAAACATTGTTCTCATCACCTTATCCCGACATTAAGGGGTATTCTTTACCATGTTTGCCCATTGTCTAGCATTTGGTAAATTTTGTACCAATCCCTAAGATTGTCAGGGCCCACGGGTTCAAATTTTAGCCCATTTGGACACCTTTTGGCTTGTCTGAAAAATCGTCTAGTATAGTCTATTTGACTAAATCCTAAATTTAGACTTTTCCAACTAAATATACATGTAACCCTAAACCATAATTTAGATACCTAATGATGTTTAATGTAAACTTAAACAAGTAATTAAGTTAATTAAGTGTATTTTATGTCGTGCATGTGTTGAGGACTTGCCTCAATGTGTGTGCTGATGTAATCCAAGCCTAATTCGAGTTCCATCTTTGTGTTAAATTGCGCAAGGTGAGCTCGCCGATCTAGGACGTGAAGCTCTAATCATCCATGTTCGTAGGACCCCTTTGCTTCTTCTCTGCTTAGCATGTTGTGTGTCGAATCTAATCGCATTTGAAATGTATGACAACATTTGTGGTGTTTTATCGAATCCCTCTGATGGCAGGTGTAAAACTCGGGCTTTCACCTGAAGGTTCTAGTTTCAATTTGGTTGTAACCTAGATGGAGTTGCACATCTAGACCTTCATGCCATGGACGTATATATGATATGAATGTGTGAGCCACAACCTTAGTCTCCTTGGTGCTTGGAGCCGCCCAACTAGACACTACGTTGTGCCGACTCTTATTTGTTGATTTTGTTTTGAGTTGAGTTTAGTTAGGTTTAGGATCATGTCTATCATAAGTCTAGTGTATTTGTGGTGTTTTTGAATCCTATTCGGACAATCCTAGTTTTTGCAAGACCCGTAACATGGTTCTCCATGCGTATCAAAGTAAAAATCCTAAGCATGCAAAACCCATGCTAAGAGAGCCCTAAGAGTTTGACCTGAACCTTGTGTCTTGGTTTTTTTACCATGCTCGTGCCTGGCCAAGCGCAAAGGTGCCAGAAGAACGCCCTTGAGCTGGAGACTTTTTGAATTTCAATAAAATTCCCCTCCACCCCATTTCATTCCTTTATCTCTTCACCATCGATCCCTCCTTCCCTCCTCTTCTCCACCTCCTCCACTACCATGCTCTCCTTCTCCCAATCCACTTGAAGCCTTGGAAAGCCCCTAGGAGTGGTAGGTTTTGGGGTAGGATGCCCCAAAAGACCTCCTCCTAGCCCCTTGTGAGGTAAAGTTCCCTTCATTGCCTCTTAGCCAAAAGGTTTAAGGTTGTTTGTGTTGTTTCTGGTGTGATATTTTTAAAACGTATTTTTATGTCTTATGAACATTTATAACTTGGTTTCATGATTTTTGGAGGTGTAGATAAACAATTATGATTTTTACACCTCTGTTAGGTATGTTGCACCATTGTTTCAGTATATTAGCTCCTAGGAGTGTGCAAGTATATCTCATGTTGTATTCATCCATTTGGCCTTATTCTTGTTTCATTTTTCTCATGACAGATATATGTACATATTTCATTCGTGATGTTTTACATGGTTTATCCCCTATGAGTATGTATGGGTGCCATCATTGGCATAAGATGGCAACTTTCACTGTTATAGTGGCCTGGCCATCTCTTTCCTCAATTGTTATACCCTCATGTAGTTAGCTTTTAGGGTTATACTTTTGCTTGTTTGTCTTTGTATATGTTTTCTTGTACATGAAAAATACGCAGCATAATCTAATCACCTAAAGGGCATGAACAAAACCCCTAATGCTTTGATGTGCATGCTATGTTGTTGGACTGTTTTGCCATGATCTGAATTTGGGCTTTGTAGTGAGCAACCTAAATTATGTTAATAAAATATTTAAATATTATACGAGAAATGTAATAATTTTGGGATCAATTAAAAATCATTTATGTTGTTGATTAGGTCTGTATTCCATACAGTACATGAACAAAGGGTGAAAACCCTACTCATTGATTCTAGTTTTAAAATCCAAAAACCTAGTGAAATAGTGATAGATTTAGATGACATTTATTCCACATCTTATGATGTATCCAAGTAGCATCATATCTAAATTTGGGAGCAAGTGGATTAGTGGTTCATGAGTTAGGAATTTCCCAAGCTCGATAGGTCACCCAACTCAAGAAATGACCTAGCTAAGACCAACCATTGGAGGGCTGACTCAGGCCCAATCGCTTGGAGTTTGAACCTAAACATTCTCTGGGCTCAATCAAATGGTGTTGGCTAACTATGTCCACTGACCTAGGCCCTCGTTGGAGTCTCCAAGCCCATTAGCAACCCTTAACAAAATTGGTACACGACCCCAGAAACAATTTTCCCAATACCTTAAGCTCGACTTTATAGGGCCTTTTTCACGATGTTATCCCATGGACCAACACATGGTAAAAATTCCACATAAGCCTTAGAGTTTCAGGGCTTACTGGATCAAATTTCAGCCCATTTGGGCAACATTTGGCCTGTCTAAAAAATCATCTGGTCAAGTTTGTTCGATAAAAGCATAGATATGGAATAATTTACTAAGGGTACATGAAATTCTAAACATAATTAAGCTAATGAGGTTTAACACTTTATTAAGCAATTAATTAAGATAAATGAGTGGTCTATTTTTATGTGCATGTGTTGAGGCCTTGCCTTGTTTTGCATGCCAAGGTGATCCGAGGTTGATTTGGGTTTCATCTCTTGGTAGGTTTCACGGAGGTAGCTCGCCGAGTTAGAACGATGAGCTCGACTCATCTAGGTCTGTAAGATTCTTTAGCTTCACCTCTGATTGGCTCATTTTGTGAGATTTTAACCGAGTTCTGGACGTAGGAAAATGTTAGCAACATTTTATCGGATCCCTCTAATGCCGAGCAATTTAGCAGAGTCTTTCACAATTTAATAATACTATAACGATGGGATCCTTTATTGGCTTGCAAACTAAATATCTAAAAGCTTATTATGTAAGTCCCATCTTAAGCATATTATATAAGTACAAGCATTTTTACATATTTCACGATTACGAGAGTGAATGGTATAGAGATATGCAGATTACACTAGTGCCCCTTACTCTAAAGTAGTGCAATGTACATAGAACATTGGAAAAAACTATGGCACATTGGTTCCGAGTCTACTGTAGCAGGTGACATGGAGGATGTGAGGGCATAAGCTTCTTATGTATGTTATGTTTATTGTCGCGTATGCGAGCATACCCTTTTATGAAGTTATGTTGTAAAACCCATGATTCGAATCAAGGTTTTATAGTCTCAACCAGTTGTTTCGATTGTTATTTTCAGTCGGGTTAATTTCAAAATACGTGAACCGAACCCAGGTCGCTCTTGTGTTATGAACCATGAGAGTCATGTGTACCCAAGTATATGATGAATAACGTAAGTAAGACAACAACAGAATGAGTTTTCAGAATATATGAAAGTAGGCCCAATTTTTCTTTGTTTTAATTAAATCGTTGAATTATTTTTAGGCTGAATAACATAATAGGGCGCGTTACGGGTAATTTGGGTAGGTTATTAGTTATAGATCATGTCATTGATGTGTATTATATTTTATGAGATTTGTTTTCTTGTTCTCTGGATTTTTATAATTATTATGAGTTAATATAATTTTTGACTCGAGCCAGAGTCAAGTCAAGCTTTAATGACGAGATGACCATTCGTTTTCTTAGACGACCATTTATTTTCTAAACAATCATTTGTTTTCTTAGACGACCATTTTTTTTTTAAATAACCATTCGTTTTCTTGGACAACCATTTTTTTATAAACAACCATTCGCTTTCTTAGATGACCATTTATTTTCTTAGACAACCATTCATTTTTCTCTGACACTTATATATTTCACATATCTGTCACTCATTCTCCATCATCCTTTTCACCCAACTTATTCTTCTTCTTCTTCTTTTTCTTCCTTCCTTCTTCCCCACAATCCTCACTCGAGCAAGCCATCGCCATGTGACTAACTATTAGGTATATAATTTTATTTGATTTAATTATTTAAAATTGATATTTATTATCACTACATGCTAGGATTGATTAATTATTGTGATGAATGTCTGATTATAATTGAAGTAATGATTTACACAATTTGATTAATAGTGAATGATTATTAGTGATCTAATCGAGTAAATTAAATTTGAGCATCCTAATTAATTACAACGTAACTTAGGAAAATAAAATAAAATTAGTATGAATAGAATAAGATATTTTTATATTGATGATTGGTTGATGATGATTGCCTGGTATGTGTGATATTTATGATGAGTTTGATGCATTATTTAGTTAGTTGGTGTCAGCTTCTAGGTTTGATGTGTAGGTATAGAGTAGGAGCTTGCCGCCTAGGCATGTGGACATATTTGGAGGTTCTACCAGGTTCATTTAGGACTCGCCCTGATTTATTGATCTATTTTATCTGGTTTTGTTTTTAAAGATTGTAGGACGAGTTAACTCCCCTTTACACATCGGCATCGGGCGTCTCCGAAACAATCATTATCTGACAATCTCACTTTTCATCAGACGGCACCCCCACCCAACTGGCAAACTCTGGTGACCCCGAACAGAAACAATCATTGTTTCTAACGACCCCGAACCAAAACAATCATCGTCTGGGCGTAGGCAACCACCAAAGCCCACTTGGCTCTGATACCATTTCTTGGGCCCTTTGGGCCCCTAACCAAGCTCTAATACTATTGCTAGGCCCAATCGGCCCTCACAAAAAGAACTTGTAATAGGTGTCACGGGATTCTTTTAATCCAAAAGTTAACTTAAGAAATAAGGCTTTCCTATTAGCTTATATATGAGACTAGGGGTGTAAATGAGCCAAGCCTGCTCGCGAGTTTTTTGCGGTCGGCTCGGCTCGACTCGGCTCGCACTCGTTAATTTTGTGCTCGAAAAAAATACTCGGTTCGAAATGGATAAGCTCGTTGAACAACGAACAGAGCTTGAGTAAAGAAATGTTCGGCTCGGCTCGGCTCGAAACTCGAACTCGATGTATTCAAGCTCGAAAAAATATTTGGTTCGGCTCGTCTCGTAAATATTATTAAGATCACATTGAACTTATATAATGTTCAAAAAAAAATTTTGATCCTATATAAGTTGAGCACATAAACATTCGCTAGGTTCGAGCTCGGCTCGAACTCGGCTCGAGCTCTGCTCGAGCCAAGCCCAAGCACCATAAATTTTGGACAATCTCGACTCGGCTCGTTTACATTAAAGCTCGGCTCGTTTACATTAAACTTCGGCTCGTCTCGTTTTATATCAAGCCAAACTCAAACACACCCATGCTCGGCTCAGGTCGGCTTGGCTCATTTACACCCCTATATAAGACACTAATGCTTTCTACGACCGATGTGGGATAAACCCAATACTCATAATTACTATAGTCTTTATTGTTGTTTAAGATGTGGGAAGTCAGCTAAGTAGCTACGTAGCTAAGATAGGACCACTAATCGGATTGTAAAAATGAGCATACATGGATGGTCTTATTTTTTTAACTCAAATCTTTTGTAGAATACCATGTTTCAAGACTAAAAATTATACAAATGTGAAAATCAGATAATACTGCAAGCTGCAGCAGCTATCAAGCAAATCATGTGTCGATGACTGGAGACTAAAAATCATTGTTTCTAAAGTTTATATGAAAAAGTTCTCAGGAATTAGCATGAAGCCATTAATATGAAGTAAAAATTCCATGTATTTGACAAGCAATCAAACATGAAGATGTGCATACCTGTGAGTAGATCAAAGAGTTGAAAGATACAGAGACACAGAGCGACAGGAAAGCTTCCATAGACCGATAATGAGATATTATGTATGATGGATAAGGTGAGGGCGGCAAAGACTTTTCTGGACTTCGTAATGAAACTTGCTTTTTACCATGAAAGGGATGGATAAGGTACGGTGATGGAATACTTGATCGAGTTTGAGAAATCTTTAAGCAAAACAAAAGGGATACCAAGAGATCAACTAGCTTCCTACTTTGTTAGTGGATTAAAGTAATAAATCAAAGCGAATGTGGAAATTGCACAACCAAGTACTTTGTTCCTGACAGCATGCTTAGCACATAAGCATGAATGGTTAATAGCAAAACTGCAAAGGTATCATACAAGTGCAATGGATAGGACATTTTCAGGTGCAAAGCTATGGGGAGATCAATGGTTAACAGCAATAGACTTCAAGAATGCAAGCAGGGACGGACAATGCCACTAATGTTCCTAAACAGGTGTCTACTTCAAAATCTTTTATCAGTGAAGAAATTGTCGCCGTCAAAAAACCAAGAAGGGTTACGGGCATATGTGTCAAGTGCGATGAAAGGTATGAAATGGGGCACAAATGCAGGAAGTTGTTTCTGTTAGAGGCATGTGGAAGTGATGAAGAAGAGAAATTGATGGAATACATGATAAAACGAGAGTGAACCGGAGATTTCTCTTCGTGCAGTGAAAGGGGGCCATTACGACAAACACAATGAGCGTCTTAGGAGTGATTGGTGATTGAAGGGATGCAAATCATTCTGCTATTGGATTCAAGGAGTGCTCATAACTTTGTAAGCTCTGCGATGGTAGAAGCTTTGAATTTACAGGTCTTAAGGAAGACGCGCTTGAAGATGAAAGTTACCAGTGGTCTCCAATGCAGTCACATGGTCTGTGCAGGATTAAATGTGGAATTGCAGATTTATCAACTGTATGCTATGTTTATTAGCAAGTTCTGGCAATAATTATTCCGTCTACAAGGTGTGTCCTTCAATCTTAGTTCGGCTTACCAAGAATAACTACAGAATTCTCAGGCTCAATCTGCTCATGTGCACTACACAACTGACTATGCAAACTAATACAAATACTGGGAGCAAAGGTCCATCAAACAATTATATCTCCTCAAGTATATGCCAATCAAAGCATCCTATATATACAAAGGTGGCTTAATTGATCTGACATGGCAGACTCTCAACTGTGAATGGCGAAGCAAGTTTGATCCCTCATTGCCCATCTACAACAAAGCAACAGACTCTGTCCAGCCAAGGTGGTATTTGGTCATGCCCTTAGCTGCATTTCGCCACCCAAAATCTTATTTGCAAATTTTGCTCCGGCAGAATTGCTTGCACTTGCTGAACTGTCTGAGAAAAGAAGTGAAACTGTAATTGATAGTGGCACTACAATTTCTTAGGTTGCCAGTTGTTGCTTCCACTCTTTTATGGCAGAACGAAGAGAATGGTTTGGGGTGATCCTATTGTGGGAAAGTCTCTTTTTAGTCACTGGAGATGCATTGTGCTTCTCCAGCCATTTCTTGATTGCAAGATGTTCATACGTATATCCATCTGCTGCGATGTAGGGGTTGTTCATTACATCCTGGATCAAACACAAGAACACATTAAGTTGAGGATTAGCAAGGGAATGATTAGATGGTCAGACCAAATGAAAACTAGATGGATCTCCCTATCATTCACATATTTCATACTGTAGTGATCAATCTGGACTTTACATTCTCCAATATTTCTGTATTCAAGAAAGCTTCCAATGGTCTGACCAGGCAAAATCCAAGTCCACATAGAGATTCTAAGTAATGTAATTATCAATCAAGTATATCCAGGTCCTTTAAGACCCGCAAGTCAGGGCAATTTCTAATTGCATATTCTGATGGAAACTATTTGGTTAAGTCAAAACTATGTTGAGGAGACAACAAGGACCTACATATGAAACTAACTATACTATCCAACTAGAAGAAAAGAAAGAGGAGAAGACAGCACTATACCTGCATGATGGGACAGAAAAAGTGGCTTGGGGCTTGGATATTTAGTAGTTGCAATCTAGCACGACCATCCATTTGAGATAGGAGTTCTTCAAGCTGCGGAATCACCTCAGAATCAAGTTCTGGCCTATCCCTACATCTTAGTCTTGAGCACTTCAACGCAATCTGTGCAAGCCTGTCTGGTCCTATAAGCGGCCAGTCCATGATCGACTTATCAAGAATGTCTCTTAATGATCCAGTTTTCATCTTGTTTTCTACCAATGTTAGAAGGCCTGATGGATGCTTTCCTGTCAACAGCTGAAGTATTATGATTCCAAGAGCATACAAATCTGATTTCGGACGTAATGTACCAGTTCTCTGATACTCAGGGTCCATATAGTAAAGGGTACCAGCAAGAACAGTATCGTGATATTCAGTGACACCATCCGGTACAACATTAGATAGAAACTTTGCTAGCCCAACATCACCAATTTTACTTCTATAATTTTTATCTAACAAGACATTTCCTGGCTTTAGATCCCGATGGACAATTGGCTCAGGCTCTCTCCCATGCAAGAAAGCAAGACCGCGTGCCACACTTAAGATAATTTGTAGGCGAACAAACCATGGCATTGAAGCACCACCTTTGTGGCCAAAAAGCTGGTCATGTAAGCTGCCATTTTCTAGGTATTCATATACAAGCCAACCACTTTCTGGGCAGGCTCCGAGAAGCATTACCAAGTTTGGGTGACGAAGTTGGCTCAGAACCTCAACCTTGATGCATTATAAAAAGCTTAGAAAGACGCAGTAATGCACTAATTCAAGAAGCTTCATGAAGCAAATGCTTAAATATTTTCCCCCAGGATGATTGAAAGATGCATATAATTTGAGAATCAATTTGATTATGATTTTTAAGCCAAAGAAGAACCCAGACACTTCAGAATCCAAAGCACTCGCAAAGTATATTATATAAGAAAAGAAAAAAAAATGCAGCTTACTTTACCTCTTTCAAAAATTCTTCTTTCTTTTCAGGTGCGTCGAATCGAAGAGTCTTAACAGCTACCAATGTGTGATCAAGACTACATTTATAAACTTTTCCATACCCTCCTTCACCAATCTTTCTGACCTCTGAAAAAGAATCTGTTGCAAGCTCTATCTCTTCTGCAGTGTATCTTTTGTATCTCTTATCAGTTGATAACAAAGAATCTAATACTTTCTTCCTTTCATACGATTCCTTCAAGGCAATTGTTTCAGCTCTTTGCCTTTCAAATGATTCTTTTGCAAACAATTGATGAGCCTCCTCAACTTCCCTCATTATTATCAAGTGTTTGGCTTTCTCCTCTTCAATGTTCCTTTTCAAATGCTCTTCATTTTCTAAGGCAGTTTGCACTTTCATGGATTCTTCAGAGTATTCAGAAAAAAGCAGTTGCGCCTGCAATGTCAACAGGCTATATCAATTATTTCAACTAAATATACACAAAATATCCATGTAATTTCAACGAAGGAAACTTTCATATTTTATTCTAACAAACTTGTGGAACAATTAGAATGAGCATCCTACATGAGGCAGTTAGCCAGGTTGGTGGCCAAACCCATAGGACCTGAAATCAAAGTCCAGATAGGCTAAAGACCACTGCCCAGCTCTACATCAAAACATTTACCAAAAACAAGGATATATTAATCACCCTTCTAGCTGTAAACCAGCTTTAAACATGTTTAACACATTCAGTAAAAATGATGTCACCTTTTTCTTAGCATAGACCAAGTCTTCACAGGTAGACTTGTACAAAGCCAGTGTATTTTGCAATTCCAGCCTCAAGCGGTCCACTTCAACCTGTGCAAAGGACTGCCAAGCACAAAATCAGTGTGAATTTTTAAAAAATAACAGCACCTAACATGCATATAAAGCTTTGATAAAAATGAGTATTCCTTTGTAGCAGAAAATTTTCAAAAGAATGTATTAATAAATCTATGCGATAGGACATTAGTCTCTCACTTGATCACTAGATTGAGACAGGATAGAAGAAGCATCCTCATCATCAAATGCTTGAGATTGCTCATTCGAACTGATTGTACGAGAATGTCCATTTGAAGATAATTTGTTGTCTTTTGCAACGTTTGGGTAGTCTATGGAAGATCTTGAATCGTTATTATATGAATGACTTACACTGATCCCCACACTTTTCTGGGTCAGTTCTCCATGAACAACCTTTTTTTCAGATTCCACAGAATAAAAAGACCTTGGAACCACAGTAGGAGTTCTTTGAGAAAGCTTCTCCTGAAGCCCATTAGCAATAACAGCCCCTAAATAATTCGTTAATTTCAAATCAACAAATGAAATCAACCAAGCAGGTCAACCATTTAAAGAAAAATGGGCATAAATAAGCATATCTTTTCAGCAACCTGAATTTTCGATGTTAGTCGCTAATTTTGAAACAACCTTGCTCTGAGAAACAACATACACATTACAGGTATGTGGAGCCAACTCGGCGATTGTAGCATGAACACCTGGTTTCTTCAACTTCCTAAAAAATGACATACAACTTTAAAAGCTCAATGTGTGAAACAAAACAATCCATGAAGGTCAACAAAGTCAAGGGGTTCAAGCTGCCAGGAACCAAATTTAAAGGATTCTAATAATAGGTGAAGTTAAATTTCTAAAGAATTATTATCTCTAATTGTACTGAGAAAGACCAGCTGATAACAAAGTAAATCTAACTTCTGCCTGGTGATATGAAAGATACATTTTTATTTTGTATTTAGTCCTGTGTTAATATGGACTTACTTTTCTACAGTTCATTTATAATTCTAGTTGTACATTATGAAAAGATTAACTGTGAGAAAATTATATCAACAGAAAAGGGATATGACATTGTCTATGGAAAAAAAAACATACAGATGCGGTACATTTTTTTTTTACAGTGAAAGATTCAGAAGAAAGCTGGTTAGTTTAGTTTTTTACTCTACCCTCTCCAAACTACCTACCTCAGGATGCAATTCGTAGAGGAAGAACCCAACACTATGCTTTTAACGCTGGTTTCATACAAATATCTCAAAAGAGCACTAGCTGCATTCTCATCCTCCAGAATCACGGTTTCTACCTGAAAATAGAATAGTAAAAAATATCATTAGAATCACCAGTCAGAAAAGCAAAGAAAAATCGCATGTGCTATACATAGACATAGAGAGAAGAAAGATTCACAAAAAAAATGAGGTATGTACCTCATCAGTTCCGCACATTTTCTTAAACGGAAGGAAAAGTTCTTCAGATTTAAGCTTAACATCATTCAAATATAGAGCGGCAGCATCAGCAGGCATTTCCTTGACAGGAATCTTTCCCGCTATGAAGCAGTAGCAGATATATGTGAGATAGAAATGCATAACATTGATAGCATACATAGGTCAAAACATATAAAAAAATAAAAATAAAATTATGTTTATTAGGTTGCTCCTATGTTCAACATTTTGTCAGTATATACACCAAATGATCCCTTCTTGTGACTAGCTAAAACAACTATAAGCCAAAGAAATGGCACCAATAAGCTCTTCAAACAATTAACTGCCAAACAGATAGGAAGTAAGTGCCTGTTAATCATCTATTTGCACTACCATTCATCCTGTCAGAATCCAATGCAAACATCAAATTACATCGCCAAACTAATGTCTAACTGTTTCCTTCCTCTTCATCTCAATCCATACCTTTTTCTTCAAACTACTGCTTCTCAAAACCATATGGCCACTTCTCCAGACTCTACTTGAACACTTCCCCATCATCTATACCATGTGATTAACTATTCACCAGAAACCCACTTGATAACAATCAATTGAAAACTAAAAGACAAGCTCTTAAATCACCAATTCCCAAGCATAGTTTGATCACAATCAACAGGAATTCAAACATAATAAGACCCTAGAAACAACATCAATAAATGTTAGAAATTATTATTAACTTTCTATTTAGTTATTGAAGCTTGTGACTCTCCTAAAGGTAACAACCTCTGATGAAAAGTTATCAGACCAAAAGGTGTTACTATAAAATGATACCTCCTCACTCTCTATATATGTGTCCAGTTATAACAGGACACATCTTATAGAGCTGTTCGAATTATTCGTGTGAGATAACTTTGATAATCTGGTCTAACCTATGGGAAATAGATAATTTTTTATTCATGACTGTATCTAGACCGGAGGTCCAATTTCGGGTGTGCATACGAGGTAAGTAATTTATATTACTTCATTATTTTGATTAAATAAGTTTAATTTTCAATAAGCTATTCAAACAAACAGTAGACAGATGAGAAGTATGTGCTGTTAGTCATCTGCTCACACAACCATCTCTGCTGTTATAGTTCAACTCAAACATCGACTAAGAACATCAAAATCTCATCTAACTGATTCCTATAAAATCATCTCAATCCACACCCTTTTCTTCAAGGTCATAGGCCCACATGACCACTTCTCCACACTCACGCTCAAAATTTTCCACCATCTGCCCAACTCTTGACCATAAACCCACTTCAGAACTAAAGAAATACATCATTCCCACTACAAGCTCATAAATCATAATATCACAACCCGAACTCCAAAGCATATATAGCGTTCCCCACAATCAACAAGGACAAAACGAAAAGACCAGCAATTGACTAACATATCTTCACCTCCAAACACTCTTTTCACAGCAAAATTTTCCAATATATGACGAAATATAAACCAAAACCGTTCGAAACAATTGAAGGAAAAAAGAGGATTCAATACATGGGGAGGGGATGAAAGTGATGGGAGGGGCGACATGGACGAGGACGAAGGACTCCGCCGACGAGCTGAGGTTGTCCACCGCCCAACGGACGGCCCGGAAACTCCTCCGCCGGCCGTCTACGGCCACCGCCACCGCCATGGTCCGTCGCCGGTGATCGGGGTGGTATCGGTGGCTGGTCTTGACGACCTCGTTAGTTGGCGGGTCGTCTTCGTCTACTTTGGTGTCAAAGGGTGAAATTGTCAATTAACTAATCATTTGAAAGTGAATTTTCGGTTAATTGCTGTTTTTTAAAAAAAAAAATTATTGCCAGTTTTCCAAAGAAATTTATTATTATTTTTAATGCATAGAAAGAAATTGATAAACTGAATTAAAAAATAGTGAATTTTGTAAATTGAATTTTCATTTTATTTGTTTTTCTGTTAAGACTTGAGGGTAAGAGCCGTTCACGTGGTAAAAACTTAGGTCGCAAACCCTATTATATATTTGAATATTTTTTTAAAAAATAGTTTATATTAAATATATTCTATGTTTAATATGATTTTATTTATTATGATTAAAAAAATAATGTTTCTGTTTTATAAAATTCTAGATTTTTTTCATACATTTTTTTTAAAAAAATCTCGAACAGAAAATTAGGATCATTTATTATGTAATTTTTTTCGAACACAAACAGTTGTTTTATATATAAAGTATAATCTAATGATTATCTTTTTTATCTTTTTATACGTTTTTAACAACCAAATATGAATTAAACCAAAATATTTTCTAGGGGGATTCTAGTTTGTAAATTGTAATCTGTTTAATTATATAAAAAATAAAAATAATCATGTGTATAATGGAGTTAGGGAGGGAGAGGCCTGACGTTGGCCTCAACCCAACTCCCCCACAATTTATGCAACAATTTATCAAACAGGAGTTAATCCAACCCATCAACCCATGCAAACCATGTCCATGAATTTTGTATGATCCTCGCTGCTTTAAATCTTGGTAGATGCTAAAAATAATAATAAATAAATAAATAATAAAAAAGTTTGGCACGTGAAATTACTCCGTAAATAAATAAATAAATAAATAAAGAGCTTAGGCACGTGAAACTACTCAGCAACTAATGTTGTCCTGTCACTTATTAAAAAACGGGGGGAGTATAGAAGAAGAAGAGGCATGGCCGCCACCTAATCCTTCCCTGTCTTAATTAAATATGTTTGAGGACAAATGAGTTATCTTGAGGGATTTGTACACCGGTGTAAATGAGGTAAGCTTATTCGTTGAGTTGTTTGTATTTGGTTTGGCTTGTATTTATTAATTTTATGCTTGATGGTTAAATAATGAATAGAGTTTGAGCTAAGGAGTGTTCGGCTTAGTTTTGCTCAAAACTCAAACTTAATATATGTAAATTCGAAAAAATATTTGGCTCGACTCAGCTAATAAATATTATTGAAGTCATATTGAACTTATATAGTGTTGAAAAATTTTTTTGATTCTATATAAGTCGAGTACAAACTAAGTACAAATATTTGTTTGGCTCGAACTCAACTTGAGCTCGGCTCGAGAATATAACGAGTCAAGCTCAAATACCATAAATTTTAGATAAACTTGGCTCAGTTCGTTTGCATCAAAACTTGGCTTGTTTACATTAAAGCTCGGCTCGACTAAGTTTTTATCTAGCTAAATTCAAACACATTCATATTGAGCATAATTTGGCTCGTTTACACCCTTAGATTTGTAGAGTCTAAAACTTCATACGGGATGAACTTCATTAGTTTCGATTAAGTAGTCAGATAAAAAAATTAAAATAAAAATTTTATTCTTTTATGAAATACAAAAGTTTATACACACACACACTTAATCAAATCATAATGAAAAAATACATAAGAGATAATCAATCTTCTATAACCCAAAAAAGGCCCAAGAAGTGTAAACAAACCCTGAATTTCAATCCCAAACCATGACACATATTGACCACCCCTTCATGTCTCACTAAACATCAATGTATATAATCGTACTCCAGTTCTCCTCTTACTTGTCCATAGCCAAAGAATTTAACATTTTATAACGCGTAAATTATTTTTTCATTGATGCAAATGGCAGAAATTGATGCTGATGATATATTTTTAATTTAATTTAATTATTATAAATATAATTTTTCATAATTTGTAAGCACTCACTTCTTTTGATAGTACGCATAAATGAATATTTTACTTAATATAATTTACAATATTTTTAATAATATGTGAAAACATAACGCTTCTTATCGCAATGTTTATATATATTAATCCGACCTAAATTAACCTCAATCAATATGATAATTTATATATTATCAATTATTAATATTTATGACAGACCCTTCGAATGTCTAGAACTAGAGGTTCAAATTTTGGCTTAATCGGATACTATGTGGTCTGTTCGAAAAAAATTATTAGGTTAAGTCCGACAATAAAACCATAAGTACGAACTCATGCATTCAGTGGAATTGTAACCTCAAACTTTAAATTAAACTATTTAATGAGGTTTAACCCAATACGAAGAAAAATAAGTTAATTAAGTTTTACATATTGTACATGTGTGGAGGCTTTGCCTCATCTTGTGTGCTAGTGTGATCCGATTATGATCCGAAATCCATCTCTTGTTAGGTTACGTGGGGTTGAACTCATCGATTTAGGATGCAAGGTTCCACTCTTAACTCATTTTTATCGGATCCCTCTGATATCAGGCCAGATTATCATAAGCTTAATAAAACTACAAAGATGAGATCCCTTATTGGTTTTCGAACTTAAGCTTTAGAAATATATGATATAAGCCTCTTCCCTAAGCCTATTATATAAGTACGTACATTTTTATTGATTTTACGAATAAAAGAGTGAGCGGTATAGAGATAAAGAAATGTAGGTAGGAGGAGTGTACGGTTCACACCACTTGAAAACCTATGTGAAGTCTTGGTGTTAGGGTTTGATACTTAGGGATTTGATGATGTTGTGTTTAATTAGTTTATTTCCTTGTACATGTCGGGTATGTGGAATAAATAACCACAACCCTTGTTCAAATTCTCTACATTCATCCGCATGTAAGAAATTAAGAAATGTAACGAATCAATTGAGCAAAGTAGTAAGAAAAGGTTTACATCACAATATGCAACTTTAAAACTTTAGTCGGGGTGTGCCTCTTCTGTAGTTGAAAGTGATCATCAACATTTTTAAAGTCACCACTCGCATTCACAGGGGAGGTTCTACTTCTGTTGTGCCTAGGGGTGATCAAATAAAATCCTTAAGTTGAAGAGTCTCTCTATGCTAGTATAAATCAACATGCATATGTGATGAAACCCTCTAAGGTTGCACGTACTAAGCCTCCTTAGGGGTTGAGATTTGCTTCCATAAAATTTGTACGAGAGTAGTCAAACAAATAGTTTTTCAAAGTATAACATCACACTTCCGTCCACCTTTGGACTAAAAAAAATGGGGGTGTTATAGTTCACGGCCAACCCACTACCCAAATTTGAAACTGGCTCAATGTGCACCACCTACATCAGAAATCTATATAAGTCTGTGCACACCAATTGGTCTAGTCAATCATTTTTCTAGTTGAGCCTATTATCACTCCAGAAATAATTTAAAAGTTTTCATGGCCTTGGATTGAGAAGAAATTTATTACCCATTGTTTTTGGATGTTCTATACATAGTGGTGAGGTTATTTTGAAGATTTAAAGACCAGAAAGGAACAAACTAGGGCATTGGAGTTAAAGATCTCAAAGGCAAACCTATTTAAAGGCAACAAAATTTAATATTTTGTGTAAAGTGTACAATCAAATAAGAAATATTGGATCGTGAATATCAATTTCACCATTGACTGACTTAGAGATTCGAGTTGAATTTTAAGAAACCACGTAAAAATCTTAGGTATTTATTCTTCTTTTGTTACATTTTATTTATTTTCTAGCACACATAATTTCTTTAGATACTTTTGGTCCCACTGAACCCACTCATTCAATTCAAAAAAAAGATTAAATTATGGGGGTGGCAATCCTGCCCCTGAATAATATTGTTATTTATTATTAAAAAATTAGATTATAATTTTATTTGAATTAAAAACTTTAAAAGTAAATGCTATTTAATTATTAAAATTTTCACTTATTGAAATTATAATTATTTTTGATATTTGTATACAACTAGTTTTTGTTAAAATTTAATAAATATTTCTTATTTTTATTTAAAATAATATAATGATATTTTGAAATTTATTTTATATATTTTAAATATATTTATTATAAAAAATGTATATTTGTTAATTGAGTCGAAGCGAATACCCGCGTTTGATCCACGATTTCGTCAACGACTCACGACCAGCCGCGTGGTGATGGAAGAAAAAAAACTTGGTTGCCATTGACGACTCGTAGAAGACTCTGGAAGGATCTATTTCAACCGTCCGATAAAAAATCGACCGTTCCAGACTCTTCCCTAAAACCAGACCAACGGCTAAGAACACCCCACTCCGAACCCCTCCCCTTCAATCCCAACCGTTCGCTTCCACCGTACATGAACACTCTTCGTCTTGGATACGACTAATTTCCAGGCAACGAGCGAGCGGCGGCTTCTAACTGGTGACGGACTGAGTCTGCTTTTCAGGCGATCGGAGCCTGGTTCTCAGGCGACGTTGAGATACCTGCCGGCGAGGTCGAGTAGGTGGTCGACGTTCGTGCGAGGGAGAGGGCGAGAAGATGTTCGGGAGAGCGCCGAAGAAGAGCGACAACACGAGGTACTATGAGGTGCTCGGGGTGTCGAAGAACGTTTCGCAGGACGATCTGAAGAAGGCGTATAGGAAGGCGGCTATCAAGAACCATCCAGACAAGGGAGGGGATCCTGAGAAGGTACAAAGATGGGATATTTTTTTGGATAGGTTTTGGCGTAGAGGGATGTTGAATTGTGGGGTGGAGTAATATTGGGATTATACATAGATGCATGATATTGGGGTTTGTTTGGTTTTGAGATGCAGTAAGTGGTACATTAGCTGATTATGTGGTGTTAATTCGTGAGGTTTTAGTCGATGTCTTGGCTAGTTGCTTGATTGGTCGTATTTGTTGGTGGCCATTGATTTTTTTAAGGGACAAGAGGAATCTATTGAGTTGTGTGTTTCTTGGATAGGGAGAAGGTGAGGCAGCTAACAATTGGTGATTGTTGTGATACTTGATGATGGAAAAATGCTAACTTGGAGAATTTTTAGCTTATTGAAACAAACTGAACTTTTTAGCTGATAAATTCGCTAGGTCCACCCATATGGTTTAGCTTTGTGTTCCGTTGTTTGTAGATGACCAGTGTCGGATCTTACTCAGCTAGGAGTGGTTGGTGTTGGGAGTTCTGTTTAATTGTCCTTTGCGACTGTGGCACATACTTATGAATGTAGTCTTTGATGCAGTTCAAAGAATTAGCTCAGGCGTACGAGGTTCTGAGCGACCCTGAGAAGCGGGAGATTTATGACCAGTATGGAGAAGATGCGCTTAAGGAAGGAATGGGAGGAGGTGGTGGTGGCCATGACCCATTTGACATCTTCCAATCCTTCTTTGGTGGCAATCCATTTGGAGGTAGGGTCTTGACGGATTATTAGCATATTTGGTTACTTGGATAGCTTGATGGTGGACTAGTTTAGATTTGTTATCTGTGTATGGTTAAGCAGTTATGTTGAATTAATGGGCAGGTGGTGGAAGCAGTCGCGGTGGTCGAAGACAGAGGAGGGGAGAAGATGTTATCCATCCCCTCAAGGTTTCTCTGGAAGAGTTGTATAATGGCACTTCAAAGAAGCTCTCTCTTTCTCGAAATGTTATCTGTTCCAAGTGTAAAGGGTGAGATGTCTTGTTTCTGTTATATTAAAATGATAGAAATAGTAAAGCCTTGAATCTTCTCGGGAACGTCTAGTTAACATCCTCGCGTGCTGTTGCAGGAAGGGTTCAAAATCTGGTGCCTCAACGACTTGTTCCGGCTGCCAAGGGTCTGGGATGAAGGTTTCAATCCGTCAGCTGGGCCCATCTATGATCCAGCAGATGCAGCACCCATGTAATGAGTGCAAAGGAACTGGTGAGACAATCAATGACAAGGATCGTTGCCCTCA
>JAVDBV010047871.1:0-16367 GCA_032619315.1 Piper longum
CCAGATTGTATTAGTTATTTTCGGACCAGTAACATTCGTTACTGACGGTTTTCTTATAATATATGTAGGTCTCGCAAATCCTGTATCGACTTCGGCGGAAGGACAGATAAACGCTACACACACTTGAGCTCAACGCAGTATTTACTTTCTTACATTTATTTATATTTGTTGTATTTTTATAAATAATTGACAATGTCTTCCATTCTCATGACACCAAGAGGGTTACTTCGATCTATTTTATGGATCGAGTCTCACTGACTAATAATATTAAACATGTCTCGACTCGATCGTAACATTTCTGATCCGGTTCTTAAGTGAACCGAAATTGGGGTGTTACATGCTACTACTCACATAAGTGTGTCAATGCATGGTTGCCTATGTTGCCGAAAGCCAAATGATGCTGAAAGACTCATCCATGTGGGAGTTGGCAAATTAGTTGTAGATGACGCAATAGGGACTTTTAGATTATTATTAAAGACATGATATTATTTGGATTTCAAAGAGACATATGTAGTACCGTCTTTTAGATGGAATTTGGTTTCTATTTCTATGTTGGACAAATTTGGTTACTCTTGTTCATTTAGAAATAATAAGTTTAGTCTTTTCCTAAATTCAAATATTGTGGGTACGGGTTCCTTATTTTTTATGATAATCTATATTTACTTGATATATTTCATATTTTAATGAAACTATGAATGTTGGTTTACGTGAATTGAAAAGGAAATTAACTAATGAAAATTCTGTTGTACTCTGACACAAGCATTTGAGACACATTTCTAAACAAAGAATTGAATGACTTATGTCAGATGGAATTCTTAATTCTCTTAATTTATCAAATCTTCAAGTCCGTGCTAAGTGCATTAAGGGAAAACAAACAAATATAAGGAGACTAGGTGTCAATAGAACTTATAACGACCTGCCGTTCTGAGCCACGAGCCAAATGTTACTATACTAAACTAAATGTCTCGTAAATTATTTTCTTTTAATTTTCAATATTTTAACATAAAATATTCACTTGGAATAATCTAAGCCCCATGAACCAAACCAAAATCCCACTGCCATGCAAAGAATAGTCCAATAACACAGTCCTCCAGTTGTCTCGACTCTACCCATCCTTCAATGCTCATACCTGCGGAGGAAATTCTACGTTAGTGCTAAAAACAGTAAGTCATATAATTACAAAAAATAATTAATATATTCCACAACATCATTTATTTACATCTTTTAGGGTGCTGCCATGTGTTGTGACTCCCACATAATAACTTTCAAAGGTGTTGCCCTATGTTGGGACTCCCACATAGTAAGGGTGTTGCCTCATATCAGGACTCCCACATAATAATTTTTAAGAGTGCTGCCTCGTATCGGGACTCCCACATAGTAATTTTTTTAGGGTGCTACCCCGTATCGGGATCAAACATAGTAAGGGTGCAGCCTCGTATCGGGACTCCCATATAATAATTTTTAAGGGTGCTGCCCCGTATCAGGACTCACGTAGTAATTTTTTAGGGTGCTTCCCCATATCGGGACTCCCATATAATAATTTTTAAGGGTGCTGCCCCGTATTGGGACTCCCACATAATAATATTTTTAAGGTGCTGCCCCGTATCAGGACTACCACATAGTAAGGGTACTTCCCCGTATCAGGACTCCCACATAGTAAGGGTGCTGCCCCGTATTGGGACTCCTACATAGTAATTTTTTTAGGGTGATGCCCCGTATCTGGACTCCCAAATAATAAGGGTGATGCCCCGTATCGGGACTCCCACATGATAATTTTTAAGGGTTCTCCCTAGGGACTCCCACATAGTAATTTTTAAAGGTTCTGTCCCGGGACTCCCAAATATGAATATATGACATTTTGTGGGTCTTCCATCGTGTCGGACTCAGTCAATTTGTTGACCTCAGTTGCGCTCAGTGTATGGTGGTCAAATGTGAACTCAGGCTAACCAAGACTCCCAATTAGAAATATATAACAATTCAAATAATTTACGGACCTGAAATTTTGATGAGGCCTACGGCAAACGATCATAATATGAATGAAACTTCTCTAAAGCCTTCCCTTTTGTGAGCAAAATGTGCTCACAAACTATCCAGAGGATCTTTCATTTAACATCAATAGAATTCTCCTTTATATAAAAAAATAAGTATAGAATTCAAGAAGTCACTATATTTAATCTTTTGGAAAATAATGTAATCACACATAACTATACCAACCATTTGTGTAATAACGAAAAGTTAAAAGAACTAACTAATGAGTTAAAACAATTATCCATAAATATCATTATACTAGTCTCTAAAGGCTATTATTTATAATTTATGATATTGATTATTAAAATTAATTTAATTAAATATTATTTATTGTTCATTATTAAGATTTAAAAAACCCTAAATAAAATAACCTAATTATTTTTTTCAAGGTTTTATACTCTCCCTAGCTTGGAATCGAAAATATTATAACGAGAAAAATCGGGGTTTTATAATCTCCCCAGCTTAGGAATTTTTTTTGTTTTTTTTAAGCATTGCCGCTCGTATGCATAGCTAAAGTGTGGCATATTGTCCCATGACACTATTATCCATATTGCACAAGTGTCTCATACCACCCATACTACCTAGATAACACCATAGATTGTAAAGGCATCTCATATACGCTCATTGGCTTAGGTGTCACATGCACCTAGCATGACACATAAGTGACACACCCATAATTACTTACAATCTAAAACAATAAAAATTAATTCTATACAAGAATGATGAACGCTTCTATAAATTTTTTTTTTAACCATTGGGATATTGGACTCTTAGACTTTTAATAAGGTCAAGATTGATTTGCATGGTTACGTGGGAAACACAACTCTGATACCACCTATAACGACCCGCCCGTTTTGAACCACGAGCCAAGTGTTACTATACGAAACTAAATGTCTCGTAAATTAATTTTCTTTTAATTTTCAATATTTTAACATAAAATATTAGCTCAGAATAATCTAAGCCCCATGAGCCGAACCAAAGAATAGTAAAATAATAAAGTCCTCCAGCTGTCCTGACTCTACCCATCCTTCGATGCTTATACTTGAGAAGGCAATCCCACGTTAGTGATTAAAACACGAAGTTGTATAATTATAAGAAACAATTAATATATTCAACAACAACATTTATTTACATCTTTTAGGGTGCTACCACAGGTCAAGACTCCCACATAATAATTTCTAAGGGTGCTACCACGTGTAAGGACTCCCACATAGTAAGGGTGCAGCCCCGTATCGGGACTCCCACATAGTAAGGGTGCAGCCCCGTATTGGGACTCCCACATAATAATTTTTAAGTGTGCTACCCCGTATTGGGACTCCCACATAGTAAGGGTACTACTCTTATCAGGACTCCAACATAGTAAGGGTGTTGCCCCATATCGGGACTCCCACATAATAATTTTTAATGATGCTACCTTATGTCTTGACTCCCACATAGCAAGGGTGCTGCCCCGTACCGGGACTCCCACATAATAATTTTTAAGGGTGCTAACCCGTATCGGGACTCCCACATAGTAATTTTTTAAGGTGCTGCCCCATATTAGGACTCCCACATAATAATTTTTAAGGGTACTGCCTCGTATCGAGACTCCCACATAGTAATTTTTTTAGGGTGCTTCCCTGTATCTGGACTCCCACACTCCCACATAGTAAGGGTGATGCCCCATATCGGGAGTCCTACATAATAATTTTTAAGGGTGCTGCCTCGGGACTCCCAAATATGAATGTATGATATTTTGTGGGAGCTACCTAGTGTCGGACTGAGTCAATTCGTTGACCACAGTTGCACTCGGCGCATGGTGGTCAAGTGTGAACTTAGGCCAACCAAGACTCCCAATTAGTAATATATAACAGTTTACGTAATTATATGGATCTGAAATTTTGATGAGGCCTACGACATACGATCATAATATGAATGAAACTTCTCTAAAACCTTCTCTTTTGTGAGTCAAATGTGCTCACAAACTATCCAGAGGATCTTTCATTCAACATCAACAGAATTCTTCTTTATATAGAAGAATAAGTGTATAATTCAAGAAGTCACTATATTTAAATTTTTGGATAAGAACGTAATCACACATAACTATACCAGCCATTTGTGTGATAACGAAAAGTCAAAAGAACTCACTATTGAGTTAAAATAATTATTATAAATATCATTGTATCGGTACTCTAAAGGTTATAATTTATAATTTATGATATTGATTCTTAAAAATTAGTTTAATTAATTATTAATTATTATTCATTCTTAAGATTTACAAAACCCTAATAAAATAACCTAATTATTTTTTCAAGATTTTACCGATCTTTAAGTGTCTTAGAACTAATACAAACAAACATTTGTGGACCATTTCCTACGGCTTCTTGGAAAGGTCGACAATATTTTATTACATTCATAGACGATTATTCTAGTTAAGGTTACCTTTATCTCATTCATGAAAAGTCTCAAGCATTGGATGTGTTTGAGGCATATAAGACTAAAGTTGACAACCAACTTGACACAACTATTATGGCTATCAGATCTCACCGTGGTGGTGAATACTATGGTAGATATAATGGATTAGGTGTACAACATCTAGGAACATTTCCCAAATTCCAAGAAGAGTATGGAATCACCCGACAATATACAATGCTAGATACTCCTTGCATGAATGGTGTTACTAAGAGAGGAAACCGAACATTTAAAGTCATGGTGAGAAATATGACTGCTCATACTACTTTATCTAATTCACTTTGGGGTGAGGTGCTAAAGACAACACCATATCTTTTTAATAGAGTACCAACATAGACAACAGTTAAGACCCCTTATGAATTGTGGATTGGAAAACAGCCCAGTATTAAGCATTTACGCATTTTGGGTTGTTCAGCTGAAGCAAGGCCCTATAGGTCAAATGAAAGGAAATTGGAATCAAGAACAGTTAGCAGCTATCTTGTTGGGTACTCTGAACGGTCTAGAGGATATAAGTTTTATGATCCCGCAATGGGGTCATTCTTTGAGATGGGAAATGCCTAGTTCTTTAAGGATGTTGAACTTGGAGAGGGAAATGAAGTTAGAGACTTTATCTTTGAAGAAGAATTTGTTTCTCTTCCCATGATTGTTCTTGATAATAATCAAGATCATATTTTTGATGTTGTTCAAGAAAAATACCAGAATTACAAGACAATGTTGAAAATCTCCCCAACCACAATCATCAAGTTGTACCTGAAGAGGAAATTCAAGAGCAAATGTCATTGAGGAGATCCACAAGTGAAAGGAGAAATGCAATTCGAGATGATTATATCATCTTTCTCCAATAACATGAGGATAACATTGGAATGTGGAAGATGATCCAATCAACTTTCATCAGGCTATGAAGAGTTCTAATTATCAAAAGTGGATTGATGTCATGAATGAATAGATGAAGTCCATGAAAGCTAACGACGTTTGGGATCTTGTTCCATTGCCTGAAAGTACAAAACCTTTTGGTTGCAAATGGATATTTAAAACCAGAAAGGATTCAAAAGGTGATGTAGAAAGATATAAGGCTCGTCATACAGCGAAGAGCTTTACTCAAAAGGAAGGCATCAATTATAAGAGACTTTCTCTCTAGTTTCATTGAAGGACTCATTTAGAATAATTATGGCATTAATGGCACATTTTGATCTTAAGTTGTATCAGATGGATGTAAAGAGTGCATTTCTAAATGGTGACATTGATGAAGCAATTTACATGGTGCAACCAAAAAACTTTGTATCGGGAGATTCAAAGAATATGGCTTGCAAATTAAAGAAATCTATCTATATACTTAAGTAGACTTCTCGTCAATGGTATCACAAATTTTATCAAGTTATTCTCTCGTTTGTTTTTTAGATGAATGTGATTGATGATTATATATACCACAAATTTAGTAGGAGTAAGTATATTTTTCTAGTTTTATATGTTGATGATATATTGCTTGCCAACAATAATATAGATTTTTTGCATGAAACCAAGAAATTTTTATCAAAGAAATTTGAAATCAAAGATCTTGGAAATGTGTCTTTTGTATTAGGAATTCAAATATATCAGGATCACCCTAGATGTATACTTAGATTATCACAAAAGTCCTATATAAAAAAAGTGCTTATGAGATTTGGCATGCAAGGTTGTAAAGTAGGAGATACCCCTATTTCTAAAGGAGACAAATTCAGTCACAATCAATGCCCTAAAAATGACATAGAAGGAATCTAAATGCGAAAGATTTCCTATCCTTCACCAGTGGGAAGTCTTATGTATGCTCAAGTATGTACGCATCCATATATTGCATATATTGTTGGAATATTGTGCAGATATTTAAGTAATTTGGGATTTGATCATTGGAAAGTATCCAAAAGAGTCATGAGATAGCTTAAAAGAACAAAACATTAAATGCTTACATATCAGAAGTCAGATCAACTTGAGATCATTGGGTATTCTAATTCCTATTTTTCTGGATGTCAAGATAGTCATCGATCCACTTTTGGCTATGTCTACCTACTTGTGGGAGGAGCTATTTCTTGGAGGAGTGCTAAGCAGACACTCATAACTTCTTCCACCATGGCAACTGAATTCATAGCTTGTTATGAGGCATCCAATCAAGGAATATGGTTGTGAGATCCCTCAACTTAGTTCCATATCTAATACATACTAGGAGAAGATCTTGTTTATAAGTGAGAATGAACTATAGATCTTTAACTTGGTTAACCACATTTGAAGAGATGACATAGCTCATTATGTTGCATTTTGGGTGGATCATTACAAATGGTATCAGAGCAACCTGATTCTGTGTTAGATAATGGGTTGGACTACAGACGTTGGCTAGGCTCTTGGTTACGGGATATGGAAGGTCGTGGGTCACGGGCCATGGAAGATCATGGGTTGGGGCTAACAACGGGTCAGGTGTAGGAATTTCGTGGACGAAATTTCCTGAGGTGGGGTGGATTGTGAGATCCCTCAACTTAGTCCCACATCTAATACCTACTAGGAGAGGATCATGTTTATAAGTGGGAATAGACTATAGATCTTTAACTTTGGTTAACCATTTTAAAGAAATGATTTAGGTCCATTACGTTGCATTTTGGACCGGGTTGTTACAAATGATATCAGAGCAACCTGGTTCCGTGTTAGATGAAGGGCTGGACTACGACAATTGGCTAGGCTTTCGATCACGGGCCATGGAAGGTCGTGGGTTGGGGTTAGTAACGGGCCAAGTGTAGGAATATCGAGGACGAAATTTCTGAAGGTGTGTGGATTGTGAGATCCCTCAACTTAGTTTTATAAGTGGGAATGGACTATAAATCTTTAACTTGGGTTAACAATTTAAAGAAATGACTTAAGCCCATTATGTTGCACTTTGGGCCGGGAGCAACCTGGCGAGTACCGGTAAAATGATATTTATGGATAATTTCTTTAACTCAATAGTTAGTTCTTTTGACTTTTCATTATCACACAAACGGCTGGTATAGTTATGTGTGATTACATTCTTTTTTATAAAATTAAATATAGTGACTTTTTGAATTCTACACTTATTCTTTTATGTAAAGGAGAATTTTATTGATGTTAAATAAATTGACTCAGCCCGACATGAGGCAGCACCTACAAAATGTCATATATTCATATATGAGAGTCCGAGGGTAGTACCCTTACAAATTACTATGTAGGAGTCCCGGGGCAACACCTTTAAAAAATTACTATGTAGGAGTCCCGGGGCAGCACCCTTAAAAATTACTATGTAGGAGTCCCAACATGGGGTAGCACCCTTAAAAATTATTAAGTGGGAGTCCTGGTATGGGGCAACACCCTTACTATGTGTGAGTCCCGACACTATGCGGGAGTCCCAACATGGGGCAGCACCCTTAAAAATTATTATGTAGGAATCCTGACATGGGGCAGCACCCTAAAAGAGGTAATTAATGATATTGGGGAATATATTAATTATTTCTTGTAATTATACGACTTAGTGTTTTTATCACTAACGCGGAATTGCCTCTGCAGGTATGAGCATTGACGGATGGGTAGAGTTGAGACAACTGGAGAACTGAGTTATTGGACTATTCCTTGCATGGCAGTGAGATTTTGGTTCGGTTCATAGGGGTTAGATTATTCCAAGCGAATATTTTATGTTAAAATATTGAAAATTAAAAGAAAATTAATTTATGAGACATTTAGTTTCGTAACACTTGGCTCGTGGCTTGGAACGGGCGGGTTGTTACAATGGTTGCGGAATTTTGTTACAAGGCTGCTCATTGTTGATAATATTGGCAGACCACTTAAATTATTTTGTGATAATCAGTATGGAGTATTATATTCAAATAAGAACAAGAGCTCATCTAAATCAAAACATGTAGAGATCAAGTTCCTTGTTGTGAAAGAAAGAGTTTCGAGTGGTCAAGTTTCCATAGAGCATATTGGGATAAACTCCATGGTTACGGATCTGCTTACTAAAAGTTTACCACCCAAGGTCTTTCATGAGCACGTTGTTCATCTGGGTGTTGTATCATTTGATGATATGCTACTTTAGTGGGAATTTGTTTTGTTTATGAATTGTAGTATTTGGTTTATATTTCACTCTATTTTTGGGATCTCATAAGGTTGGACCAGTTGAAACTAGACTTGTTGAGATCAAATTACATGTAATTTTCACGCTACACATCCATACTTGATCTCTGTCATTTAATTATGTTAATGTATGCGACCATGGATGGGCTTAGTTACGATAAATGTAACTCTTAATCCTATATTAACATTAATTTATGGACGAGATTGTTATTTTTGATTAATAACGTATGTTATTTTGGAGCTCATAAGGTTATATACAATTATCTTTGTATATATATAGTCCAAGTGAGAGATTGTTGGATTTTGGATATAAATATATACATGCATCTATAATTGTATAAATGATGTTATTTAAGGTTGGCCTATATCCATTGATCTATTAAACTTAAGTTTAATGGGCCATTAATATAAGTATAGATTCATATGTGTAGATATCATTTTTGTGATTTCTCTTTTATGATGGGTTGAATTAAAATTATGAAAATTAAGGATATAAATAGGGGTCCCAAAATTTGCAAGTAGTTTTTCTTTCTTTCATCTCATCGTCCAGAAACTTTAGTCTTGAAGAACTGGTGCTAAATTTTGAAGATCAAAACTTAAAGAAGTAAAGAATCATTTATCTTTTATGGATTCAGGTATGCTTCTACTATCAAAGTTTATTTCTTGATGATTTAATCTGAAGAAAATTAAAGTTTTTATCTGTTTAATGTGGTTTAAACTAAAGTTTTTTTTATAACATCAGACTCGACAGCATCCCAAACTTAACTTGTGTTATGCCACTCTTGGAAAATGCCTCTCTCAACAATAATTTGTCCCACTCTTGAGAAATAGTACATAACCTAAGCCCTCTCCATACCTCCATATAACACCTAGCCAAGAGCATAACTAGGTACTCTCGAGCACTCACCTTTAGTATCCTTTTAACCACAAGTTACAGAGTACCCGTAAACCTCCATGCTGTGTGAGGAAGCTCAAAATGCTCTAATCATAAAATAATTATATAATTATACTATATAAATACATGACTAAACAAGAGTAAATATTACATATACTCGTGTTAGTAAACATATAAATAATTAATTAAATAAATACATAATCATTCAATATACACACACACACACACACAATTTAGTAAACATAATTATGACTAATATTGATAAGTAAATATATCATTAATATTAATAATAATTACATAAATATTCATTATACACAACAAACATATCAATAAAATGAATTAATGAATAATGAATAAATAAATAGATAAATAAATAAATAAATAAATAATACTCATAATGTGAAAATGTGCTAAATAGTGTGAATATGCATCTAAACTAATATAGTGGTTTACAAATTACCGAACATGGTGGAGAAACAGTCGGAAATGGGCAAAAATTGTGTTGTGAGTCAACTGGGCTGACCTGTACTGAGTTGGGCCAAGTTAACACAGTTTATTTAACTGGAAAGGTGGGTTGGGTTGGCTGGGCAGACACAGGCACAAACGTGGGCGAACAAGGGAGCAAGTGAACAGGGCCTAGCAGGCGGATGCGAACGCGAGCAGGCGGACCTGAACACTATTAATCTGGCCAACAGGGGCTGCCGATGGAGGCGTCACAGAGGCTACCGCCGGTTGCAATCAACAGAGGGGTGGATGAGGAATGTGATGGTGGTGATGAAAGACCAAGTCCAGCAGCCGATTGGCCAAAAAATGGCCTAAAAGTGGCAAAATGGCCGTCTGGTGTGGTGATGTCGCTAGTAACAACTACAGCCACGGTGATGGTTGGCGCTAGTCTCACAAGTTCGGCCTTGACAAAAGTAATCTATCTTGGTGGTGGCCTCACCTGAGGTGGCTTGCTGGCGCCAAAAAATGGCTCAATCGGCGACGGCAGCGGTGAGAAGCGGCCAAGAAAAATAGCCCTATTGGCGGCTACTGCAGCGGTATCGGTAGCTGGAGGTGGCCCTCGCCGATGGCAAGCCAAAGTGGCGGCAGCACTATGGATGAAAAAAGTTCTGAAAATATGGGAGAAATCTTCTAAAATTAGTTGGCCGATGCTAGGGCTGACATAGACCGTCCAGATCTAGCCCTTAAACCCTTAAACCCTAACTAACACATAAAAAAAATCTATATACTTTGTATATACACTGATAACTCATATTCTGCAGTAGCATGACTAAAACTATTATCTGCATGTCGGGCATAATTAGCATCTATAACATGTTCATATGGCCATCCGGGCCCATGCTCATGATCTGAAAACTGGTGTGACTAAAACTCATTCGAACCGACTCGAGACTAGGTCAAACTGGGCAAAACTATACGCTGGTAAAACCCTAACCCTAAGTTGGGGTTTAAATGTTCTATGACATCATGATCATGTCCATGTCATTACACAATATGTAGACATGGGTAAGCTAGTCTGGGTTTTGATATAGATATATTATTGTTAAGACTAGAGAGTTGTAACTAAGCATCTAGGAGCTCAGAGCGACACATAAATCAGGTTCGTATTTATTCATTTTGAGGTAGTTTTAAAATCTTCTATTTTACGATGTTTAGATAGATTAATCAATGTTTAAAACCAATTTTCAACATGTTACCACATTATCAAGATATAAGTAATCGTGTTATCAATATAAAAGTATGCAGCCAAGGCTCATATTGTTCACTTGTTAAGACAAAGCATGCAAGGCCTAGACCTAATAACATGTTTTCAAGAGGTTTTATTTAAATTTTTACAATAGTTCAGTAGGTGTACCATACGATAGGCTTTGGTGCATCTCCCTTAAGCAAGTACCAAAGTCCATGTTCCAGGCTGTTGACGACGCTAGTGATCACAACTGGTTTATTTAGTTTCATGTGGGTCTTGTGGCGGCCACCACATTTCTGAACTTGAGTTAAGTTTCAATAACTCATAGTCACTCCCAAGATGCCGATATTCAATTTATGTTTAGGTTGCCAAGGCACCGAAACATACTTTGAGCTCTCTTGAGTTTAATGTTTTTATTCATGCCTTCCAAGGTCGGTATTGAACGCAGTATTCATAGTTTAAGCTAAGCTAACTTACCATGTGAGATCCTTCAACTTCGTCCCATACCGAATACTTCCAAGAATAAGATTCAATTTATTAGTGGGGATGTGCATAATGATCTTCAAGTTAGAACCAAACTTTTGAAAGCATGACTTAGGCTGTAACACCCATGACTCAAGTCAGAGTTTTACATAAGCGAACCGATTGGTTCAACCGTTGGTTCAAGTCGAGTTAGTTTCACGAACTGCTTGCTGAGCTGAGGCTAACCATGAGTTATGAGTGATGATGGTCAAATGTACCTAAGTATAAGATGATAACATCAGAAAGATGATGAGAAATGAGTTATAAGAGTATATAAAAAGTATAGTTTTTTTTATATATTTGATTGTAGAATTATTTTTACGAAGAATAACGCTTTAGGACGTGTTTAGGGAAGTTTGGGTGGGTTACTAGTTATAGAACATGACATTGTGGTGTTAATTATATTTTTTGGTATTTTTCCCTATTTTTTCTGAATTTCTTTTAGAATTTATTATGAATTAGTTATTATTTTTAACTCGAATCGGAGTCAAATCAAGTTTTATTCACGATATCGCCACTAAACTATTTCTTTCCCCTCCCAATGTTTTCTTCCCCATACCCTTGAAGCCGCAACCAGTGGTCGTTGCCGATGCCACCCCGCCACCAATCGACACGAGCGAGTTGCATCGCGCCATCACCGTGCCGCCTTGAGCGCCCCCTGGCTACCGTCGGCCTCCACATCTGACCTAGTTAATGTCGTAGACACGTCAAGCTCGCCGATCCGGTGCTAACAGTACCTTCATACCACCGCCATCCCACCGGTAGCCACTGCCAATAATAGTCGCCATAAAACAGCCAGAAAGTCGTCTGAAACTACCAGAAATGGCCAATAAACAACAGGAAACTGCCAAAAAACCAAATTCTCTAGAATTTGCCAGATCTTTGACCGAGCTCATCCAGTCAAACCCAATCGATCCTCGGACATTGTCGAGCGCTGAATTTGAGCTCCGAGACACATGACAAAACCCTAGCCATCGCTGATTGCCAATGACACTAGGTATAATTGCGTCCGATTTAATTATTTAAAATTGATAATTATTAGCACAACATGTTAGTATGAATTGTTAGACACGATGAATGCCTGATTGTGAATGATGTGATATTTGCATGATTTGAGTTGTGTTTAATGAATACTAATGATCTAATTAGGTAAATTAAATCTAAGATGCTAATTGACTACAACGTAACTTAGAAAAACATAATAAAGTGGTATGAATAGGATGAGTTAGAAATATTTTTACACTGATGATTGTTCTAGTGTTGATGGGTGATGATTATATTGTGAGTGTGATGTTCGTGATGAGGTTAACACATCATTCAGTTTGCAGGCATTAGCTTCTAGATTTAATGTGCATGTACAGAGTAAGAGCTAGCCACATAAGTGCGCAACCACAATTAGAGCTTCTACATGTCCGTTTAGACTCAATCCTTATTTATTGTCTCACTCTACTCTGATTTGTTTTAACAGGTAAGCAGACGTGTCGAGTGGTAGATTTATCGTATCACTGTAACACCTATCATTTTTCACAATAGTGTGGGCCTAGCTAGCCAGGTATTACTTAAAAATTAAACCAAACCAACCCTGCAACGACCAGCCCTAACCGGACTGGGCATTACTTATATGTTACATGATTTCTATTAAAGCCATAAGTATAACTCATTCAAAGTAAACTATGTTTTAAACAAGACATAATAATAATCGTCCTACAGTCTTGGACAGTTTTCCATAGCCGCATTTATAACTCAAATAAAATAAAAAGGAAGTCTAATGCATTATCATTTTCTCCACACCTTGGTTGGTAAAAGCTCCACCAACCCCGCTCTCAATCTATGCCCGAATCTGCACACCTGCGGAGGTAATTCCACGTTAGTGATAAAACCACTAAGCTATATAATTAAAGAAACAAGTCAAATAAACTCTCTATTTTTATTTCAAAATTCTTTTAGTGAAGTGAGCCTATGTCGAGCTCTTATAATGCGGGGAGGGTCGCCGCCCATCCCGCGATTGCGATCAACGATCCTAGTCTAAACGAGGACATAAAATTATACATGAGTATAATTTTATTCATGTAGAAAATGCATGCAACTACATGACTCGTAACTATCAATTTTTGACAATATAAAATGTGCCATGTTGAACATCATTACTTATTTAACTTTCAACAATTCAAGTGATATAATTAATTATTCATGTGATATAGTCATTTATGTCCTTTTTTACATTTTAAATTAATTATCCCAATTATGACACTCCCTCAATAATTAATAAAATAATTATTAATTTATAACCAATAATTAGTTACTATTATTAGTATATTCTTTAATTAATTTCTATTATCTTAATTTAAGGAGATCACTAATATAATTATCTATAATTTATTTAATTCAATAAGGTTCCACCCTTCCTTATTTAATTACGATATTTCATGATTTTCTATACGATTATATTTTATTACCTTATTTCTACCTTACTAATTTGTTATTAAAATAATCATTTTATTTACCAAATATTAATGTAATATGGTAAAGGTGAAGTCTTTATTTTATTTATCCCTTATAACTCACCGATTTAATTTAATTGTTTGTAATAAACCGATTAATTATTTATCGTTTATCTTTAAAGATTTATTACGATATTTTTTAAATTGAACCGTGTCGAGTCAACCCATATTTACAAAACTGCCATCTTCTTTTTCCCTTCACTTCTCCAAAACAGAGTTGTGATTGGGGTGTGTTCATCGATGTCAAGCCGCCATCGGCCAAGCCACCCCCGTCATTCAACTCACCTCCGGATCCCGAAGTCATCATTCCATTCACGTTCGTCGACTGAGCTCCGTTCGCCTCCGGCCGCCATCAATCGTTGTCAACCGATGCCGACCAGCCCCGCTATGCTGTGACAGTTCCTCCCCAACAACCTCCGACCAGCCCCGCTATGTTGTGACAGTTCCTCCCCAACAACCTCCGACCAGCCCCGCTATGCTGTGACAGTTCCTCCCCAACAACCTCCGGCCACCTTCCTGCCACAGCGATGATGGATCGCCCTGATTTTACTAATTTCCGCCGCCATAGTGACGTACTCGTGTCGCCGATTCCGCCGCCGGCGAGCTTCGCCGGCGCAATTGGTTGGTCGTCTTAGCACCTTCGACCCTTCATAGGCCGAATTTCCCAACCAGATTGCAACTCCGCCCAATAACAGCTGTAATTCTGCCACCCACCAGAACCCAGGGCATGCGACGTCATCCCTTTGACCCAGCAGCCCGGGGGCCATCAGGGGTGTGAGGGCTGCCATGAATTTCCTTGCCTACGGTCGCCCACCTTGCCCAAACTCTGGCTGTTCATCATGGATGGCTTCCAGTTTTATTTCTAGTTTAATTCTTTTCTTCTTTTTTTTGTTAATTAGAGACTTTAGTTCTATGATTAACAAGCTTATTGTCAATTATAAATATGCAAGCATGCAAATTACGAAGAAGAAGAAGAAAGGAAAAATACCCGAGCAAGGAGGAAGTCGGCGTCTGTCTAAAGGAAATAATGTGAATGACGCCCCCTCCATTATCCTTATATAATGAAATGATGGCTAGGGTATGTGAAAACACACTTTGACCGTGTTTCCTTTAGCCGGGTAAACAGGTAATTGATACGGTTCACTTAAATGGTTTAAATAGTTAATTCGAATGGTTTAAATAGTTAATTCGAACATGTAGATAATAAGATTACGAGTTATCAGTGTATATTGAGGTATACAGATTTGTTTGTATATGTTAGACAGGATTTTAGGCCTAGATTTAGGCCGTTGCGGCGTTTAGTATCCGTTTGGGATTTTATGGCTACATCATTTGCATGCATCATAGGAATTTTAGATCACTCCATTTAAGCCCCTATGGGCCCAGTTTGATTGAGTTCAGTGTTCGAGGCCCATTTAGCCTTCTTACCTCGATTCCCTCCTATAGAGTCAATTTTAGGACTCGAGTTAGTTTTGAGTTCGGACGGTCTCCATCCAAACTTTCCGTCTATATCTATAATGTATATACCAATATATGGGCCCCACTAGTCCACGAGCTATCGAGTGTCCAGATCGTGCCACATGGCATGATCCGAGCCGTTCACTCAATCCTAGCTTCCCATATAGATTCTTTTGGTTTTCTCCCATTTTCACTATTTTACACCCTTTAGCGCCGCCGCCACTTCGGTTCGCCGCCGGCGAGTCTCCGCCTCGCCCCCGGCCACCGTACCTACACCCCCATGACCGCCTCGCGACCGGCATTCCAGTCGTACCTGTCATGACCACCGGTGCCACCACAGTCGCCGCCGGTGAGGGAGTTTTTGGGGTCGGTTTTCGCCACCACCGCCACCCGTTCGGGCCATTTTCCGGCGCCGGCGAGCCACCATCGGCCGATCCGACCACCAACACAGCTTCCCCTCACTTAGATCTACATTTTGAGACATACATCGACCACGTCCATGGCCGCGATCACCGCCGGCGACGTCGCGACACACGGCGGCGATGCCGCCTGTTTCCAGCCGATTTCCGGCCAGCCAGTGCCCGTACTCCTCCGATCGCCACCACCATAACGTTTGTTCGAATTATTTAAATATCATGCAAGTGTACACGGTCGAAACAAGTAATATAATGATGAGTTCGAGTATCGTTCCCATAGAGAGATGAATTTTCTTAAATTA
>JAVDBV010047872.1:0-10869 GCA_032619315.1 Piper longum
TGATCTAAAAGACACATTGATATATATATATATATATATATATATCAATGTGTCTTTTAGATCATAGCATCCCATAGCTGGCCAAGGATTGGGGATAGTTCTAATTGACCATGTAAATGCATCTGCTTTTAGGTTTTTGTAATTTAGTTTAGACAAAATCTTTGTTTGGATGCATAGGTTGGAATGTCATTAATCAGGGTTCATTTATTCTCTTAATCAAATGTTAGTCTCACCTCCCTTAACGTATATGTGATATATATTGTGCTTAGATATATAATTAAGAAAATAGTATGATGCCGATCACCTCACCAATGACAATTATAAACAATAATATTACTCATATCTGCTATTATTTAAGCTCTGATTCAACATTAATCAAGATATTAGTATGGTCCATTTGGCCAATGTGAAACAAGATATAGTACAATATTAGTTTGTTGTCTGTACCATTTCATGCATTACTACATGCCAATATTAAGCCATACCATTATTCATACTAAGCAAGCATCCATCATACCATTCACGGATTTGTGTCACAAAATAAAATAATTTCAATAAATATAAAATACCTACCGACATTTAGTACATTTATTTGTACATGGACTTGGTCGGATGTGGTCACTTGTAGCTTTCGTATATGTTTTCAAAGTTTTATATTGATTACGAAATAATTAATTAGTGATTAAGATGTGTGTAATTTCATATTATTTTACAATTCTTCAAGCTTTGAAGGGCTTTGATCTTCTTATGCTGATTGACATTCTTCTTACTTAGTTGTAATAACTAGTCAGCGTAGAATGCAACAAAAAGCTCGTCATCAAGATGTACATATATTATTCATATGTAATAGTCCAAAAGTTATAACATAAAAAAGAGCTTGAGATGATAGTGGTTGAAGCTCTGCATAAAAGATGCATCATTAATATATTTTGTAAACCTTGGGTAACACCCAACTAGGGTGCCTCTTGGGTTGGGTACCCATAAACCTAACACGACCAAATCTTAATAATAGAATTTTGGACAATTAATAATAGGATTTGCTTTGAGAGAAACAAGTATCTGGTTATAAATAGTTGGGTTTGTTAATGAGTGATTGGGTACCGGACCCAATTCTTAAATTATAATTTTAATTATAAAAAATAATACATCATTAACTTTTAAAATTAATATTTATTAATAAAATTATCAACTATCACATTCATTTTTTTAAAACATTTTTTACTTAACTTTACTTTCTAGAGCGTGTATTATTATTATTATATAGTTTGGATATTTAATTTCCAAGCATATAGCTTAGATAGTTAAATAGGTACCCGTTTAATAAAGGATCGTGTTTGGTTTTGTCTTAATAATTAAAATAGATTTTGATATTGAAGGTAAAAAAATTAAATGTAAATGATTAAATTTAACATATAAATTTAACTTAAATAGTGAGTTTAATTTAGATAATACTTGAATAAATTCGACTGATGGGCAACGTACCCAGCTACCTTAAACATTGCTTTGAAAAACAAAAGCCAGCCAAATGGCTACAAAACATTGACATTAATAGATTGCACCAATTGGTTTGAATATTGAGATTTTGGCATCTTCCATCAAAAATCGGTTTTACAATGAAAGTTAGGGTATGTTAATTTGGTTTGCGAAAAAAAAGAAAGTTAAGTGAGAAAGAAAAAGAAACGAAAGAAAAAATAATCAGTTTTTAAATAATTTCCCTTACGGGTTTTGTTTGTTAAAAGAATTACAAACTTAAAAGTGTCAATCTCAATTTCTATTATTTTCTCATTCCTTTTCAAAAAAAATATTGTGAAAAGATTTTCTTAGAAAATATGAGTTTTTTAATCACATATTTTTTTGCATCCTGAACAAGCCAAGCTCTCTCTCTCTCTCTCTCTCTCTCTCTCTCTCTCTCTCTCTCTCTCTCTCTCTCTCTCGTCTTCACTCTCTCTCTCACTGATGCTAGGGCATCTTCCTCTTATGGCTTCTTACCAACAAGGCAAGATGTTAACCCTAACCTTATCTTATAATAATCAGATGAAAATTTAGATTGATATTGACAACTAGTGATGAGTGACGACCTTGATTAGATAATAAAGGCCCTTGGTTGCGTTGGTTTACACCTATTTATTATCAAAATATAAAATAACAATGATAATAGATAATAAAGGCGTTTGGCAAAACGTTGTCAAAGTATAAAATGGTAAAGGCAGTTTTTAGAAACCTTCAAAACATATTATAAAAAAAGAGAAAGGGTTGAGCCCTATTTTTTTTTTTTTCTAATACTCATCCCTCTCCTCCCTTATTTATTTTTTTATAATACTCATCCCTCTCCTCCTTCCCTGCCAAACATAATTTTATTAGATATGCAATTTTCTATAATTATAACAAAATTATCTAAAAATTTTATAAAAAAATTATATTGCAACCAAACACTCTATAAGGTTAAGATATAATTAAATTTCTATATGATCACAACCGTATATCTTACCTTATTAGCATCCAACCTTGAGCCATTGCCTTTGTTATATTTCAGCTGAATTTGGAAATTGCTAGGTTTTCAATCGGTATTAGATTAGAATGGGTAAGATTAAATCTCTTGGAGATTGTTGGATTCGATTTATATATTGGCTTTAATCTAAGTTGGCCAGCTAACTAAATCAAATGAAGAAACTGGCCCATTTATAAATTTATATAAAGTGTAATCAATGACGTAAATCTAAGTAGAGCAACAAAATTTTATCATGGTTTGTGGCATTACAAAAAAATGATTTTTCCTCGTTCCACAAAAATATTGGAGAGAAAAGTTTTACTTCTTACCGCACTTTTATTGTAGAGAAAGAATCTAATAATATTTTTATATTTGTAAATAAGTATGTATTAATTTTTTTTACTTTTCTTTACACATAAAATTGTGAAAAATCTCCATATATATATATATATATTCCATTTTAATCGTGGAGAATGTGTAGATAAGCCACCTGTTTGTCTCTACAATTATATATTTTGAATTTATTGAATTGTAGAAAAAACTTAAATTTTTTATAGTGCACGTATCATGTTTTTGCAAGGTCCTTATATTTGAAGGCATTGAAGATTAGGTCACTTCAAACTATTTGTATATTTACTCTAAACATGATTCCGATCCAATCAAATTTGAATAAAAGGGTTGGATTAGGTCAGATATCAAAATATCATGGAGAATATTTGCATAAATTATAATTTCAGATTACAAATTAGGTTTTATAAAGAATATTGACTAAAGTTTTTTATTATGATATGGTTGACCCAATTATTTTGTTCATAATTTTCAGTGAGTAAAATTACAAATCTTGTATTGTAATAATAGTAATCTATATATGAGGCCCTTTCCATCTCTCCTACTCCTCATTCTATGCCCCTTTAACCTAGTCTCCTCCTCTTTTCCTTCTCCAAGATCACCACCCTCTCCATCAATCTTCCTTTAAAGCACCAGGAACAAAACCCAGAAAGCAGAACCAGTTTCCTCCTCCTCCATGGCCACCTGCGAATGCTTCTCATTCAAAAAAACCAAGTTCAAAGACTCTGCACCACAAGACCATATTCTCCAGAACAACAATGGATCAGATGGAATCAAAAGCTTAGTGCGGAGATTCCAATGGCAGGAGATTGAGAGAATGACTGGGAACTTTTCTAGGGTCATTGGTGAAGGTGGGTTTAGCACGGTCTATATGGGCTTCCTCCCATGCTCCTCCATCAACAATCCCGTAGCAGTCAAGGTGCACAGAAGCAGCGAGAGGCTCCACCGCGCCTTCAAGCAAGAGCTTAAGATTCTCATGCATGTTCGCCATGAACACATCGTCAAGCTCCTCGGATACTGCAATGATAGAGGTGAGCATCTCTCAGTCCGTACTCTGTTTTGATTCATGAACAGCTCTGTTTCTTGACGAAACCTGTTCAACCAATTGCAGAGGAAGGAGTTCTAGTGTTCGAGCTGGTCAGTCATGGAACTCTGTATGACAAGCTCCATAGCAGCCATGGCGTCCATAGTGACCTACTACCATGGCCGCAACGGATGCGCATAGCTTACCAGCTAGCCAGAGCTATCCACCATCTCCATGAGAGCTGCGAGCTCCAAATTGTCCACTGCGACATCACCTCTTCAAACGTCCTCCTCGGCTTTAACCAAGCCTCCAAGCTCTGCGACTTCGGCTCTGCCAAGATCGGCTTCTCTTCCACCATCCTCCCCTCCACCGCCGCCCCCTTCATCGGCTCTCCGGGCTACGTCGACCCTCACCACCTCCGGACGGGGATAACCTCCAAGAAGAACGACGTGTACAGCTACGGAGTGCTGCTTCTCGAGCTCGTGACGGGGAAGAAAGCTTTCTGTGAGGAGAAGCAGCAGTTGTTGGCGTCGGCCATGGAGGCAGTGCGGCGAGAGCCGAAGAGGGTCGTGGAGATGGTGGATGGTGGGCTCGGAGGGAGGTTTCATTGGGAGGAAGCGGTGGCCATGGCTGCCATCTCGGCTGCTTGCTTGGAAGAGCAGCCCAGCTTGAGGCCAACCATGGGGGAGGTTGTGAGGATTATAGAGGAGAAGATCGGTTTGGAGTATTTGGTTTCAAAGAATTCAAAGGTCTGTTGATTGTAGTGTGTTAGAGATTGTTTTCTTTTTTGTTTTCAAAGCGTGTTAGTGATTGTTTGATTATCATATTTTGTATATTCATATGGATTAATTAACATAGGTGGAATGGTTGAGAGAAGAATTTTGTGGGTTTACTTCTGTACAAATGTAAAAAGGAAAAGGGAAAAAAGCATGGATGTGTTCAATTTAATTGAAAAAAATAGAGACTTAAAAAATGCTCTAAGCCAGCTCTAATATATTATTGATTTAAACAAAAAAACAACTCTCAGCTCTCTCGCCGAAGTAAGTTATTTAATCAATTAAAGTACAATAAAAATATTATTATAATTTAACTTTTTAAATTAAAGTTACTTTAAAAGTCGAAGTCTATATTTAAAATATTAAATTAAATTATTTTATTATTAAATGAGGATTTATTAATAATTAGAGTCTATTTTGATATAGACACATGAAACAGCATGTTGCCTTGTATATTAATAAGAAAGGGGACTCAAAAATTATGCTCCAATGAAAATTAAGAGATTCAAGCAATAACAAATAAAAATAAAAAAAACTCAAAAGACTGCCAAAGTTGGTTACTTAGTAACAATGAATACTCTTAATGGAGTTTGACTCGGAGAATTTTAGGAGTGGAGTCCACTTAAAATTTTTTAAAATTAAGAAAAAAAATTAAAATTAAAATTATTATTAATGGATGATTATTATTATTAGCTGAAAATACGATGAGAGGCATCTTTACTGTCCAAAACATACGGTGGCGATTATTAACTACTCTATTCACGTAGAATATGGCTAGGTGCCCTGCTTGGATGCAGTTCAAATGATTGCCAATTGCCATTTAACATGTGGGCCACCCTAGCTAATCTGGGAAATATTAAGGTTTGTGTCTTGTAATAATATGACACGTCACAATCTATAGATAATTTAAAGGTTACCATCGTAGATGGATAGCAAGAGGACTACCAATATTTATAAAAAAACTCCTCCACTTGTGGCAATGCAATTATCCCTAAATTTTATGTTTACCTTTAAAAAAATTATGCCTAAATTTCATATACTCGCGTTATTGATACATCAATATAAACCATGAATAATTTTTACAATGGATTTACTGCTTACGATTTGAAGTATATATAAATAGAAATAAAAATAAAATTGTTCACAACTATATATGTCATGTTGCCTGTTCAACAACGTCTAATATACAATATAATTATATATATATATATATATATAATGATTTACACTCGTTCATTTATGCTAATATGGTAAAAATTACATAGGGTTTGACGGAAAAACCACTCTATGGTTGTTTACAAAATTTGGTTTCTTCATTGAATTATGAATTCCAAACACCTACAAAAATATATGTTTTTTTGTCAAAAATACAGAATTACATTTGTACATGTTAAATTTCAAAGTATCAATAAAATCCTTATTTGGCTAATAAAACCCATATGTCAGAGACTAAGAATTATGGAGGTTTATAAACTCCGGTCACCCTGAAAATCTTTAATCAAGGCCACTAAGATGCGCCGTATGAGAAAGTTAGCCGAGAAATTTTTGGTCACGTCATTTTTATTTGCCCCTAAACACGCCATGATACTTTTAGGTTTAATAAATAAAATATTTTTGAAGAAAAATAACTTACTTATTAGTATCCTATTCACCTTAATAGGTAACCTATTTATTAAGTCTAAAGTATCCCGCTCACATATAACAGTGTAGGTGGAATTTAGAATGGTGTGATAAAAAAATTAAAAAATTTATCCAGTAAAGGCCAGAGGATTCGTTATAGCAAGTGTTACATCAAGCCTACTATAGCAGTTATATCTTATTAGTATTAATTATTTAAATTAGAGGAGACAAATTTAATTAATATAATTATTTTTAAACACTATTAATTGTTGTAGCACTCACTTGATACGACAATTCCGTGGCCCACACAAGGGCGGCTACAAGTGGATTCAGTGACGTAAAAATAGACCTGCAAAAATGAGTTTACGTAGGCTCTTCTGATAATTGACAATTATGAAAAGAAAACCTCTTGTAGCGAACAAAACCAATATTTTTGACTAATTTAGTACTAAGTGGGTGTAAGGTTCATTTCATTCTCAACGTGGACCAGCACCAATAATATTGCTTTCACTAATTGAGAGCCACTTAATCAGTGCTTAGATGAGGTCAGGTTTTTCGGCTTGTAGTGATTCATTGTCTTTCTGATTAGAATGTACTTAATTTTCTCTTTGATGGACTTGAAGTGAAATCACTCTCAAATGATAACCTACACATGACCTAATTCTTAAAGTGCCCCACTCACAAATTGCCAATTCCATTGCCCAATATTTCAATTAGGCATAATTATATTGACTGTTCGTTCGGTTGGGCCGAGACCTCAATTAGAATTTGTATATTCCATTCTTTTCTTCAAGTTGTTCTACTTAGTTTTTTACATTCGATAATTAGGAGTGCTCACAGCTCGATCAAATTTGTGTTCGTATATTGTAATAGGACACATTTATAAGTATTTTGGGTGGGATAGTAGTTTTTACAACATGTTATTCAACGTACGTATAACATATTTTATTTTATATTTTATCTTGACAGGTTTTAAAAACTCAAAGAACCCGCCACTTAACACCTTTTTTTGTACTTATTTAACTACCCGAATAATCCCTTCATTGTGGCCAATGGCTACCTATTATTCGCCGGCGGCCTCATCACCACCCCATCCTATCCTTCTCCTCTTTCTCTTCCCTTTCTTCCTCTCCCCCTCCTTTTTCCCCTGCTGTCTCTCCCCTACCCTCAGCTGGTGCCGGCAAGCCCACGCCACTAGCCACCCTAGCTGTCCCTCATGACCTTTTCCTTGCTCTCATTTCTCCGTATCCCTTCCCTTCCTCTCCTTCTTTTCCCCTCTCCTTCCCCCTTCTCTCTCCATCTCACCAAACCCCTCCTCCTGGCCTTGCAGCTGGCAACCCCCTCCTCATTGTCTGCCATTCCACCCCTCACCTCCCCTTTCCTACTCGTCTCCTGTCTTCTCCCTTTCTCCACTATCTCTCCCTTCTCCTCCTCCCCTCCTCCCTTTTGGCCCCTCCCGGCAACCGCCAAAAGGTGCCATCTCCTTCTCCTCCTTGGATCACCGTCAGGTGTTGGTCATCCCTCTTGTCTATTTCATTTTTCTTATCATCATTGCATTTTCATTACATTTTTATTCATATTCATATTAGTGTATTGATACGAAAATTTATAATCTAGTTAAGTTGGAGTGTGATGTCTTTGTGACGGAGTCTAATGTTATCGTAGTAAAAGATTATTCACTTCTTGTTGTAATTAAAAATATGTGTTTTATTAATCATACTATAACCCTAATGCCGTAGCGAGTGATTTGTTATATGTTTAGTGATTTTAAGCACTTGTTGATTCATGTTATTTATTTGATCGAAAGTGATTCACAAATCTTTAAATTGATTGGTTATGACGTGTTTAACTATGGTTGTTAGTTGATATTGATTCATGATTAATTTGTTTCCGAGCTATTTACCCCTCGTATGATTGATTTATGCTCTAAGTTGTTGGTAGTTTTACTCCCTTGACTGCTCTTGTTGTCGGTAATTATTAATGTAATCTTATTGTTTCCTCTATATCTTTTCATGTGAGTGTGGTGTGGTAGATTACCTTTGCTTATCATGGGTTGTGTTATAACTTATCAAGTTGTTGCTTAGAGGGTTATGCTTGTCCTCGCTGCATCATAGTCATTATTCATCTGACTAAGTTGTTAGTTCACTTCTTCACCATTTATTTACTTTCATGTTATTGCTCATTTTGTAACCATTTAGCTCAGGATAGTTGTTTTGTGTTGTGTTGTCTGGTTTGTTGGGGTATGTATTCATCATATCATTCATGTATCATATAGTTGAGAATGAGTATTAGTGTGTTGTATTATTTGTGTAGGGTTAAAGTAGAATAGGTGTGAGGCCCCATTTGGAGCTTCTACTAAGTTTGTAGCACTTGTTTCTCAGATTTATCACTTTACTATATCGATGTTTTGATTTCTAGATTGTAAGGTGTGTTATAAATTATTATTTTATTGGATCTCACTTAACGTGAGTTATTTAAACATATTTTTACTTATGTAATTAATAACCTTTAAGGATAAGATCCCTCGTGATGTTTTCAAAAAATCAAGCCCACCTCAAGTTCCCTTTGGGATAACTTGTATGATTCCTTTCCCAGTCTTACATCTCTATTTTTATCAGATTTTATTTGAGCCGAGAGTTAGAGAACTTGATCTCATACATATCGTGAGAAGGTGCATGTGAAGGTCACAACGGGCTTTAAATTGCTGAGAAGGTTGTTCTATTCCTTAGGGATCTTGTCATCTATACGTCTCCTTCAAACCCAAAAAGACGTGGAGTAGATGATTAATGTTGTTTATAGTGTATGTCTAGTCTTGTAGTATTAAAAGATACTAAAAGTGGTTGCTTGAGATTACTTGACCTTTGTGCTCAAAACCAAGGGTTATATGGAGGTTTGAAGACAGAGCTTAGTATGACACTGGTTGTGTCGATAGTAGGATTATGATGTTATTGTTGGAGAGACATTGTCGAAAGTGGCACAACACCAATTGATTCAGGATGCTATCTTGTTTGCAACATGATAGCTCCTGAATAGATGCATTTTGAGTATTCTGTTGGAGTATATCCGGTTGTTTCCTTCTCATGAGAAGCAACTTTCATTTCCTAATTTGTTAATTTAGATATTTTTAGACCAGTGATACCAGTTGTTAATATTTTTCTATCATATTATATAAGTGAGGATCCAAAGTGGAAGATGATGGCCTTGGCATCGCAGCAATGACCTTTTTTTGCACACACTTCCTGGCATTGTGATGTTACTTCTTATTGTGTGATATATTTTATAATATTGTTTGAGATTTTATCATCTCTTTTGATTACCAGACTTGTATTTTGGTATCATTGCTCATGATTTGGACATGTGTGGATTGTTCTAAAACCTATCTATCAGTTAGTTTAGTTATTTTGGGTGTGATTAGCAGTTGGATCGTGTAACACTAAAATTCTGGTTCACCCTTGTGAACCGAACCAACATGTTACAGGCCCCGGTTAGGTCGGCTAACCAGAACCAAAACCATACAGATCTGATCTCGGCATTTTAAGATGAAGATACGACTTGCCATGCATGAATGAATGCATAAAACTCTAGCATGATACTACATGGATGACATGACAATCAATTCATACGAAGATGATAATTTCAATAAAATCAATAAAATTTCCAAATTAAAACGGACAAAGCCTCCCCTAAAAGTGTAATTAGGGGCCACCCTATTTCAATGACACATACCACATATATATATATATATATAGAGCCCAGGTTTCCTGTACTGCAGCACAGCCTCACTGGCTGTGCTCAAATTTGAATCTAACCATTGAAAAATCATCCGAGGGTCAAAAAACAATCTGAAAACCAACATAGCACAAAATTGTTGTTGAACCCCTGCCCTCCATCTCCCTCCCCTTCCCCACCCTGCCGCCACACCTTCGTCGCCGCCCAACACACCTCCCGCCACCTTACCATCGTCTGCATCCCCCTCCCCGCAGGTGTCATTGAGCACGGCTCCACCGACCTCATCTAATCTCACTTCCACGCTGCCGACGACTCCACCCACTTCGACGCCACACTGCCGACGAAGCTCGACTACTTCGACGACATGCGTCACCTCCCTGTACCCGCTGAGGGTGGCCAAGGCCGACGACATTGGTCTTTTGGAGTGGGGGAGGGTGTACCTTGACAAGCTTTGTGCTTCTCGACATTGCCTTTGTAATCATGGTTTGTTCTCTTGTTTTCTTCCTTTTCGCTTAAGACTTTGCTAAGGTTTGGTCGTTGATAGAATGTTGTGCTGCTTCTAGCTAGTAGTGGTTGTTGTTTATTTTCAATTAATAGTGGCACCAGTTTGATTTGGAATGGAAATCAATTTTGAAGTAATATTAAGATTGGTAGGACTTTGCTGGATGCCTGGCACATGTTTGTTGGATTGCCAAAGAAGTGAATGCTACAAATCCTATGAATAATTTAGTTGATATACAAATTTTCAGTTGTGTATATGACCGGCCGGGAGGACAAGATTAGCTTACCTTATTGATTGAATAGAAAATGTTTGTATTTGATGAATTGGTTCACTGATGGAATGTATGAGGTCCTTTTACTTCTACGAGCTACCTCCATTTTAG